>OMLI01063137.1:7430-28000 GCA_900302605.1 Rondeletia loricata
CGGTGCGTGTGTGTGTGTGTGTGTGTGTGTGTGTGTGTGTGTGTGTGTGTGTGTGTGTGTGTGTGTGTGTGTGTGTGTGTGATGAGTCTCACCAGGCCTTCACCAGAATATACTAATAGATGAGTATTACGTCAGTAAATAGCATTGTACTTTCCATTGCAATTGTAAATTGGCATATAGTCTAGAATCTAAAACTACATTTAATCTACAAATTGTCAAATAAACCAAAACCTTTCTCTCTCTCTGTGTCCTGCTTTACTTAAAGATACTTAGCAGGCAGAGATATGGAAACAAATTGATGAAAATAGCCACTTCTTTAGGCTTTATTACAAATATTAAATTAATATAATACAAATATATATTTACAGTCTTGTTGTATGTTTTGCCTTTATTCTAATACATACATTATTAGCTGACATGCCTTTTCCTCGCCATAATTGCTCATCCACCTCCATGTCCCTTCATTTCCTCTCCTCTTCTTTCCTCTCCTCTCCTCTCATCACCCTCTTCTCTCCTTCTTTCTTCCTCTTCTGTACTTTCTTCACCTTCTCTCCTCCCCTCTACTGACCTTCATTCCTCTCCTCTCTCCTCTTCTCTCCTTTCCTCCTCTCTACTTTCCTCACATCCTCTCTTCTCTCCTCCCCCCTTCTTACCTTTCCTCCTCTTGTCTCCTCTTTCCTCTCCTCTCCACTCCTGTCCTCTCTTTACTCTCTTCTCTTTCCTCTCCTCCTCTCTTCCAGGCCTGTCCAAATTCTTCCACAACGGTGTTGGTCTGAGGAAGGATGCGGTGTCGGCCAGCATCCGCCGGGTGCAGCACATCCTCTGCTGGTTCGAGTCCCAGTGCCAGCTCGCCTTCTACGCCAGCTCCTTGCTCTTCGTCTACGAGGGCCTCCCCTCCTCTTCCTCTTCTTCCCCCTCCTCCTCTCCTTCTTCTCTTCTCAGCACCCTGTCGATCAGCCCGCCCGCGGGGGAAACTGCCATGTTGTCATCGGTGGTGACATCACCAGCAGGCGATGCAGACGCCGGTGAGGGAGGGGAGGGGAAAGGGAGGCGGGAAGGGGCGGGGCAGGAACAGGAAGAGGAAGTGGCGGAGTACAACAACAACAACATCCGGGTGGCGGTGCCCTGGGACTACAGCCTGGCTACCATGTACGCCAACCACAGGAAGGGCGGTCATCACCACCACTGCCCCAAGGAGCATCTCCATGGCAACGACAGCGACACCACAGTAACAACGACAAGTCCGGGTACCGGCGAGGACATCGCCACATTGAACGAGGAAGACAACTCGGCATGGAAACCAACAGGCGAGATGCGGCTGCAACAACAACCGAACGGAAACGGAATCAAATTGCAACTGGAAGGGGAGGAGGAGGACGGAGAGAGGGAGGACGGTGGCGGGGGGAGGAGAGGGAAGGAGGAGGAGAGGGAAGGACAAAGAAGCGATGCAAGGGATGCAGGAGGGAACGGAGGAGAGGGAGACGGAGAGGTGGAGGTCAGGATGATTGATTTTGCCCACGTTTTCCCGAGCGACAGCCACGACCACGGCTACATCTACGGCCTCAAACACCTGCTGACAGTGCTCGAGCAGATCCTCCACAACGCCTCCTAGATCTTTCACATACCGGCTGCTCTTCCTCCTCAAGCCTCACTATGTTCCATTTACCTCCTCGCCTCCTCTCTCCATCAGCTGCTGCCAATTCTAAAGCTGAGCCGCTGTCTCCTCCCTTTCAACACTCCCTTCTTTTCGAAAGACGCGGGGCAGTTTTGCTTAAATTCGTCTCAAAAACCCTCGGAGGAGAGAGGGAGTAATCAAAGAAGTGAAACAGAAATCAAGCATGACATCATCATCATCATCTCACCTATGAGTTTGATGGTCTATCGGCTGTGTGTGTGTGTGTGTTTGTGTGTGTCCATCTGTTTGTAACCAGAGTGGAGGTGATAAGAGCTGGCCACTCTCTTTTCCTTGTGATCAGCAGCACTATATGCACTAATCATACCCATGAAGGCATGACGACCGTGCACGTAAACAGGACATGGCTTCAGCTGCTTGGTTTACTGATGCTCAACCAAGCACCCAGATTTTCATTTAAATTTCACTTCGGTCCGTTCAAAATACGTTCAATTGAAAATAGGGTTTGACCAATATGGGTTTTTTTGAAGGCCGATACTGATATTTTTGGATTGAAGCTGCCTATAGCCACCAATATTTTGTGCTGTCATTCAATATCTTCAATATCTACAACCAGTATAGTATTGATCAATTCTACAATAAATATGTAATCAGTCAAACTGCATCATATCCATCATATTGGCGGTGGACGATATTGATTGGACTACATCAGATTTTTTATAAAAGGACAATATTGGCTCCATATATTGGTCTAACCCTAATAGAAACAGAAACTCAAGGTCATTGGCTAATGATAAGGCACTAGGTCTTCATTACTTTTCGACAACTGGTTTGATGCAACCACCTTCTCCTGGTCAAAACGTTTTGATAGTTTCAAACTGAATAAAATCCACCTTTTGATTTGACTGAATGCAAAGTGAACCAGTCAGTAGGTGTTTATTTCTCAGACTTTTGGCTAAGATTAGGTGTAATGTTTTCATCAAATCAATTATCAACAACAATCGTTCTCTGCAGTCGGTCTAGAAAACTACCTAGAATAACTAGCTAGAGATAGCACAATTAAACTTGGAATTTTTCTACAACACTACTGCTTATTCACAACAACTTTCTACATTCACATATTAGGCATCTAGCGGACACTCTCATCCAAAGTGATGTACAATGAGTGCGCAGGTAGGGGGTTCAAATCCTTGCTCAAGTGCCTCAATGATGGACACATTTAGTTGCAGGGTATCGAGCCTGTGACATTCTGGTTAAGGCATGAACTCTCTAACCACAAGGCCACTCTGTTACTTTGTTGCATTTTTGTATTTGGTTCATTTAGGTTCTCACTGCCCAGTTACAAGCAAATCAGGGCTTGTAAACAAGATTCACATGACTCACAAGTAGCTCGTTTATTGGACAGAGTTTTGGTCACCTGTCATCCTGTCAGGTTGGAGATTTTGGTGGCGGGGAGTCAAATCAAATCTGATTCCAGTCCCTGTAACTTTAGCTAAGCATTATAGACTTGTCTCCGCTCTTCTTCTCTGGTGTTCATGCCAAAGCATCAGTCCAGACTTCATTTTGTTATGTTAGGCTTTCCAAGCATGAGTAACTGCTGGCTATCAGATGTCAACATCTATCTCCTTATACCCATACTCCCTTGCGTTTTGGGGTCGTTTCCTGTAGTTGGGTCGGATTACGTTATCTAACGAACCGCACCACAGTTCTCTTGTTGGAGGACTGAGACTCGCATTTTCAGGCACCTCTGTGCCGTCATTTGGTGCTACCAGAGTTCAAATGGCGTTGTTGTCACCTGGACAAATGAACCAAACTAAAGGACTAAATGCTCCAGAGTTCAAATAAACCGCTCCAAACATTTTGGTGTGAACGCGCCCTTGAATGGGTCAGGCCTCGGAAGGGTTCAGAATTTGCTAAAAAATTTTTGCTCTATTTGCCATTGTGTATTCCTCACTATCAACTCAATTAACTGATTTGTTGATTTGCAACACCTTTGACATGCAACTGAGTGCTGTAAAATTAACTGCGATGGTTGGGTTCAAGATGGCCTCTTGAAGGGTTTATCGACGCAGAGTTGCTGTAAATTTGTTGAGCATCTGGTAAACCAAGTAGTCGGGAAATGTCCAGTTTTAAGTCGGGTCGTTGTTTTGGCATAGCCCTTAAACATTTTGTTTGTTTTGTGTTTTTGTTGTTTTGAACCACTGTCTACAGGTATCAAACTCAGGTAAATTTACTGTAATCAAAAATACTTAGTTATTAATATGACTACAATTATTATTCTCTCTCAACAAGACGATCCTCATCCTGTCTGGTTGTTCACAGTTCTAAACTATTGTTTTATACAATTTTACTAGATGTTTATGCTTTGTTTTAATACCTTATCTGATAAGTTTTTGACCTTATAGAATCATTTTATTGCCCTCTTAACGTTAGCAGTGATTCCACAGACAGTGTGTGATATTTTAACATGGCTGTTTAATCGTTGATGTACATTCTTGGCGGCCAAATCGCCTGCCCTTTCAGAAACCTGTGCTCTTTGCGGTGTTTTGTGATTGGTGTTTTTTAAGATTATTTAGATTGATGTCACCCCTCTTTCTGCTCTTGTTTGAGGGATGGGGTTATATCGCTGTTGTCATGCGAAAGCCTTGTTACCCCAAATGTTTGTTTGTTTGTTTGTTTACTTTAATCAAAAGGTTACACTGATCCTGAGTAAGTTTGATGTAAGTGCCATCACCCTAATCTCACAAGTCCGATTTTAATATTGATTCAACCCTAGCATCAATGAAGCCATTAGTTATGATATTATTTTATGCTATTATTATATAATTAATTATTTTAAAATGAGCATCAATAGGAAAGTCAACAATTCTTTCCGAAATCCTGGAAACTTTACCGTTTGGAGAGTTTTTTTTTTTAGGTTTTCACCCGACAGGAGCGATATGTTATATGACACATGACATGGTGTGATTAGGTGATATGACTGTCATAAGGATTGTAAGATTGTAAGATTGTAAAAAGAAAATTGCAATGTGCTGCTTTGATGACAGTGGACTAACAACCTGAGCAGAGAGCGACAGAATGCTGAAGAGAGAGAGACAGGAGAGAGACGTAGCCTTGATTGAAACCTTTGAAAGTTGTCTGTAGCTTGACTGAATGTTTTTTTTTGCTTGGGTCAGATGAGCAGAAATGCCAAAGTCGTGGTTACTATAAGGAAACAAGTGCGCATGTCATTTTACAAAATGTATAAAAATGTTGGATACAGTTGTAGTACAGTTGGAGATCTCCTCAGCAATCTATTAGCAACTTTTAAACCGTAATTAAACCGTTTTTGAAGGCAGATACCAAGGCCGATATTTTTTGGACTGAATCTGCCGATATTCTGTATATTTTAATCAGTATTTGCCCCAGAATGTTATTCTTGTCAGGGTGTAAAAGCCTCTGAATCAGCATTTAGACCATCATGGGACAATAAAACGAAGTAAGAAATAGTTTTAGGTGGTTAGCGGCTCCTTAAGGCAGAGTGAGGAAGGTTTCACTGCAGCTGTTGAGGAAAATCTGATCCTCACCTCCATCATATCGGCAGTGGACAACATTGACTGGCTAATATCAGTTCTATTGAAAGGCCAATATGGGCCCGATATATTGGTCTAATCCTATTTTCCAGTGTAATGACAGCAAACAAAATTCATGTTTTTCTCTCTTACATCTATCTTTTACACACTAGGACAAATAAGAAATACTGTTCTGAAGATTTGACAAGTCAGCCCAATAGAGCGCCAGGTATAAGTCCAGCAATGTGTTTCCAAGTGTGTTTAGAAACATGCAGGTGACTGGATTGAAAGGTCTGTGTTTTTAAGACTAAGACGTTCCCTCTAATTGCTGATGTAAAATGTCCTCCCTTTACCTTCCCTTAATACTAAGCAGTTATTTTTCGCGCACCGATTGGTCTTCAGGTTGTTCCAATCCATCCACAGATTTCCATTAATCCACCCTGCTCTCTACACTAAAATTGTTTTTAATTTGTGGTCTTTGAACTCTCACTGCCCCGGTTAGCCACAAACCGATTTAAATTTTAACCAATAATATGCACGTGCCTCTTCAGTTTATGTAGCTTGTAATATATGGATATAATGAACAATATGAAACTCCTGATCTTTTGCAAAGTGTAAATGAACTAGATTAGTTGTGTTATGATTTTCACCTAATCTGAACCAAGAGAGACTGCGAACTATTAGAATATATTATTTTCTCTCTTTCTTGTTGATAAACTTGATAACTTGCTACATATTTGGAATAATCAAGGGGTAAGCTACTAAGCTTTGGGGGTCTTTTGAAAGATGTTTACAAGAATTGGAGAAGAAATTTTTTTTTGCCCTATTTTTTAATCACTGCCTTATTTCTGTTGTCGTCGTCTCCATGTTGTCCATGTTTTGAATACTGATTATTGATTATTGCTCATTCTGGCAGCTTTGTGAATTTACACTCATTTGAAACTCCACCCTGTGTTTCTAGCTGGTTGTATCAACGCTTACTAAGAAAAACCATATAGTGCATTTTTGTACAGGGCATTGTTGATGTAATTGGTTTAACGATTGATTGATTGATCGATTGATTGATTGGTTGATCAAATTGCAGACAATGATGAGACAGTAAATTTATTCTATCAGTGTAGGTGATCAGAAAATCAGGCCATGATATTAAGACATTTTGTTTTAGTGTAGGTGGGCAGTTTTACCAACAGCATATTTCCCACCATGTGATCCGCATACACTGAATGTTCAAAATATTAGAACCACCTGCATGAAATTACCTGACCAGGATTCAAGTGAATTCAGGTGAAAGCTACAGTATGATCCTTTTTTGATTTCACCTTTATTTCACCTCTATTGGTGACCAGTAGGAATTACAACCTTGAGCTAGGTGGCCTGTAATTGACACAAATAGTAAAGTCACATTTTCACAAATGAGACGAGTAAGCTAGCTAAGAGATGGGGGTTTGGGATTCTCTTGAAATTCGGAGTGAAATGGGAGTTTTTGCTCCAAAACAGTACAGTAAATTTTTTACTGCCCCTTTAAATCCCTGTCGATCATGAGGAAGATGTAGCTGAAGGGAGGGGAGAGAAGTTGTTCATGAATTGTACAAAATGTGGAAGTCAATGTTAGGAAGGTCCTGATCTTTTTGTACAGTCTGTTCTGTTTGTCAGTCCCCATCCCAAGGCCTGGGTAACACTGCCCACCTCCTCAAAATGTTGCAAGTATAATGTATGGATGCACCGTTACCGATACTGGAATCTAATATGGCGTCTCTACCAGGCTGAGCGGGTTTGGGTATCAGACAATTTCCTCAAGACTCAAATCTGATACCAAGAGCCTTGTGTAATATGTCAGCAACAGTCTTTTGCACATATAGAAGAATGTTAAATCTCACATATGTAGTGTTAATGGTAGGGTTCCACCGACATGGGTTTTTGAAGGCCGTTACAGATATTTTGTATTGATGATGCTGATATTTTGTGCCGATATTCAATACCTTTGAATTTGACCATTTTCATGACCAAGAAATTACAAGTATTCATTGTTTCCCCCTTAAATTCTCTCAGGGTAGAAAAGAAAAGCCTCTGAAACAGCATTTAGACCATGGGACACTAAAACCCTCCATTGAAACCCAGGATGATAATAAGAATGAAAACGTATTCATGTGTACTTGTGTGGAGACTAATCAAAATGTTGCATAAGACAACCGGTGTAGTATTGATCAATTAATTCTACAATAAATATGTAATCAGTCAAACTGCATCATATCCATCATACCAGAGGTGGACGATACTGACTGGACCAGATTCGATTTTTAATAAAAGGACAATATGGGTCTAACTCTAGTTAGTAGCAGTCAAACTGTGGTATTGCTGCACCCCTAGTGTCGTGGCTTGTCTGCTGTTTCACCAGTTATGATTAGGATGTAAAAGACAAAACAAAATTACTGGATTGAAAATTATATTGAATAGACAAGATAGTGAAAGTCTACATAATGCTCTACAAATTAGATTACAGCGCAATTGTATATTTTCTGGGTAAAACAAACCCAACTCTTCTTATGGCCAGGAAGTTAGTTTGAGGACAGAAAATTAGGTATCTTTACATTCAATAAGGCCAGTACTTTAACATGATTTTCTGTGTTTGTTTGGTGGACTTTTGTTCTTTCCTTTTTATTGGTCTGTTATGCACTGAAGACTAATGGAATAGCCGATATGTAACATCTGTTTTATTTCCGTTTGCTGTGAACAAAATGACTAAAAAACCAGTCGCTCTCCCTTAATGGAGACCAAGAAGAAAAATGCAGGAAGCGACAATAGGAGACCGGCGTCTCCCCCAGCCAATCAGAATCCCTTGCTTACAGTGAAGGTCATAGCTCCAATTGAAGCCATTTTGTGTCCCTTTGCTGCATTTCAGAATTCAGTTTAATTCAGTTGGGGATGTAATGCTGCAGTCACATAACCATCTGAACTACTTAACAGTTCAAAGCGACAACGTGGAAGAGTTAATGCATTCAGACTCGTTTTATACTCTCAAATTCTATGGTTGAAGATTTCTGTAGAGTTTGGTTGCTCCTGATCAGCTTTTTCACACTTAACACGCATGCAGTTAGTGATGATATATTAGAGTTTTACAGCAAACGAAACATTACAATGTCAACCACAAACAAAAAATCCAACAAGTAGTCGTAAAATAACTTGTGTGATGAAAATCATAAATTTTGTTCATTTTATTTGAAATGAATACATCATTCCCTACACTTGACTTGAAGAAATCGAGGTCCATCGCCAAATCCCAAGTTCCCAAGTAGAATTTACCAGCTGAAAGCTGAGCTGAACAGTATTTTGAAGTAGGGAACTCATGTCTGCCGTCTTTCCCATGGGATGTGAGAGAAACTCAGTTTTGAGCAGAATACACAATCTGTACTCAAGTAGAGGTAAAAAGCAATCTAAGAATGTACTTTACCAAAAGATTTGTGGTTCAAAAAATACTCAAGCGCTAGTTTTGCACAGACGTGTATCCATTTAGTATATAAAAACAAAAATATGGCCACATTATTTAAAAATATAAATCAATTCCATCCTTAATTCTGAATGGCCATGATATCCACCGGCATTTTTCTTCTGGGTGACAACTTCCTCTTTTTATCCACTTAAGTGTCTTCATGTAATGCCTGACTGAAGATGTCAGGTACAGAAGCCACAGTCAGGAATTGCTGAAACTGTAATGTCAGTAATGTGGTGTAAAAGCTGAACATATGCATACTTCCCTACAGGATATTCTGACATGGCCGCCATTGTATAATCGGATACCAATTTCATTTGAATCCAACTTCAGTCATCTCTGTTGACATAAATTGGCAAAACAAATCCCAGACATGTTGTTTTGAGCTAATTGATTGACCCTGTTTGGCCCTGTAATGGAAGCAAAGCTATTCAATTCCTCATTGTGGCTTTTTAGTGTTTTAATTTCGATAGACTGGATTTAATATATGTGACAAATGAGCCTAAAGCAGAGAGTATCATCAGTGTACATATTTAAAAATCCTCTACTACTACAAATCTTATATTCATTATTTTTTCAACAATAAAAATATTAATCAAATTGCTTGATGAATGAATTGGTTGATTGCTGGAATTGTCATCTTTGTATTTTTTTTGAGCTTTTTTGTTTGTTTCATTTGAGAGGGTGTCTGTCCAGCCTTCTCCCGTGAAGCACATTCTCTCCCAGCAGAGATCTAACTCCATTTCAGTAGTATAAGCAAGGATGCTTACAGCTACCTTAATGTTTGTTGATCTCATTGCTATGGGTAGAAGCCCAGATGAACCATTTTTTCTTCTGAAAATGGGACATTTATTTTGAAAAATAACACTTGATCTCAATGGGGCTCGTCTGGATTCATGATAGACATACTGGTATGTAGTTCCAAGTGGAGCGGTGTAAGTTGGGAAGTGCATATTTCCAAGTAGGCTAATCATAGTAGTCTCATGATTTTGGGGACTACAGAACACATTTTTGTGAGTCCCAAAGGAGGTAGATTTGTTTTGTTTTTTAAAGGAAAAAAGCAGGTAATCAGAGCTAAGCAGTCATAAACTGTTGATGACTGCCAGTCATCTTCCGTTTAGATTATCTTGATTTTTCCCATCGATTTGGGACGTGGCGTGCAGATTGGAGTTTTAGATATGCAAGCATTTCTTGGGAATAATCTCATTGGTTGAGTTAAATTTAAATGGGTGGAGCCATGAAAACATTTTCAGACTGCAAGTTAGCTAACTGGCAAACTTGAATGGCAAAGAAGGAACTCTGGTCAAAATATACATAAAAATATAAATGGCAATTACTTCTTGTTTTCATTCATGATCATGGCATTCGTGATCTTGGAAGGTTAGCTAACTAGTTTACCTAGATATCTGTCGGCTAGTATGGTTAGATTGAACTTGAAGGTCAGCTAGGCTAGCTAACAAATAACTTAGTATGAGTAGACCAAACCTCTTGGACTAGATTGCATTTTTTCAGTTAGTAGCAGAGCGCTAGGCTTCACAATATTAGCTAGCTCCTCTCTTCACTTCAGTCTATTGTGTGTTCATATGCTGGTAGGAAGGTCCGACATCAGGGACCTTTTCAGCTGCTAAACAGTGTTGCATTCATGTGCTATTTTGTCGGAAAATAAAATCCAGAAGACATACAATAAACAAACATGGACATCCTGCAGCTTAACAAGCTAATTTGACGAACTAATTCAAATAAATGTTATGTTAGTCTGGCTGACAAACTTGCAATAAAGGTGAATGTTGTGTTTTTTTAACTGTTGACTGACACAAAACAAAAAAATTTCGCCTTTATGAGAAGGTTGCATCATAACTCGTAAACTCGGGTAGCAACATTTTCTCTCGAGTTTCAGACTTAATCATCCGACTTTGGAGGGCGTTCATGTGAAATTTCCATTATATCCAATAGCACATGAATGCACAATAATTGGTTACTTAGTAACTGGCTTTGCACATTGAGGTTTAACCAATCAGATTATGTCTGCCTCCAGAACAGATCTGCATCAGAAGTTTGTAGTATTAAAACTCCAATCTGCACTTGGTCAGAGTTTTTCAGAGCATTGTTCTGCTGACATTTCAGGCTTTTCCATCCTTGTTGTGTTAGGATGGACACACAGCAAAAATATCAGGTTTTGTCCCGATTTGAGTGTCCCAAAGAAATGCAGGACATCTCAGTGAAAATACCATATCATATTACATTTTCTCCTCTGATCTGAGTAGCCCAAACTTGGAAATTTGAAAGGGGATACACACACACTTACAGTGGGCGATTAGCTTAGTCTTAACACAGGTTGGATCAGCACGGGTAAATTGAATCTATAGTTATCAAATGGCATAGCAGTCAGGTGAGAAGTTCTTTAAAAACATCTTACCCAAAGATGGTGGACAGGTAAACTAACTCACATTTCCCCCAAAAAATGTTCAACTACAACTTAGTGCTGCCTCAAATCGCCCCCCTGTATAACTAAATATATGATCCAAAATGCGATACATCCTCTTAGAAAAAAACAAAAAAAAACAATAATTTTGAGTGTAGGCATCAGGAGATGTCACATTTTTCAAATAGTTATGTTATGAAACATCATTTTGGAATACAGGGTGAAAAGTATGCAACATGTCTGCTTATGACACACACAAAAAGATGTGTTTAAATAGTGTTGTCCCCAATGAAACATCTGGAAGTCTCATATCAGAATCGGAATGGAATTTTACTAATTATAACTTTTTTGTATATTACATATATTATGAACTGTACAATATGTAGAAGATTCAATAACATGCTGTATATTTGGCAGATGAATAACTATTATTACTAATAAAATGTATTCCCAGTGACTGAGCTGCATCTTGTGTCGTCTTCTGTTAAATATTGTTATTGCTTTTCTGCTTTTTTGTCAGACACTGAGCCAACAGGACCTTATGATAACTTTATGACTTTGTTGTCAGTGGATACCATAACCTGATATCCTTATAACATCTGATATAGGTCAGATAGAGTGCCTTACACCAGTCTTGGATTATGGATATAAAGATATCAGAGGGGGTATGAAGCTACGAAGAATGAATGACAAATTGATCATATTTAATACAGCAAAGTACCATCACACAATAGTTCCATTACTTTTTATGGATCATCAGCTTTATACATTTGTAAGCACTGTGTATCATAAATACAAATTATGAGTAATTAGGGTTAGACCAAAACATGGAGCCGATATTGGTCTTTTATTAAAAATCAGATATCAGCCAGGCAGTGTCATCCACCTCTGATATGATGATACGTATTTATTATTGATCAATACTACACTGGTTGTCCATGGGAAGCCCTTAACATGAACTGATTCTGATATGACATTTTGATTGGATTCCACAAAAGTATGCCTGAATAAATTTTATGATTAATAATAGTAGCAGTTGTATTATACTGGGTTTCAATGGAGAGTGTCTGTGGCTGTTTCAGAGGCTTTTCCACCCTGACAAGAATAAAAGTCTGGGGGAAACACTGTTTTTCTTTATGAAAATTGTGAAATTATATAATACTGAACATCAGCATAAAATATCAGCTATCAGCATCTCCAATCAAAAAATATCGGTATCGGCCTAGACAAAATCCATATTGGTCAAACGCTAATAGCAAAAATAATAATGTTACTTGAGCCTTTTACTGAACACTGAGCACACACAAAGGTGTGGTAGAGAATGAATTCACTTGTAATACTAGTCACACAGCCTTAAGACTTTTATGACCTGCCTGAGTTGAGGAATCACAAGAATAGATTTATTCATCAAAATACAAAAATATCATTTATATCAAACATATACGTTCTGAACATAGAATGTCCGCTATACCTTAAATATGTTGGTACAGTAGGTTTTTGAGCTGTGCTGATGTAGTGATTGCTTAAACACGAATTAAGCTCCCAAAATGTATTAAAATGTTGAGACTAAAGTAGACTAACAAATCCCAAATTGGTGAATGAAATTTAAGAAATACACAAATCCCATAATCTACATATTAGTAATCCAAACTAAAGCAAATGTGCTTTTCATAAAAACTGTGAATGATACAGACATAATGATTTTCACAATTGTTTGATGTGTGTGACATTTTTATTTAACCTTTATTTAACCAGAAAAGCCACATTGAGATTAAAAATCTATTTTTCAAGTGTGTCCTGGCCAAGACAGGCAGCAACAAAACAATAAGTTGCAGACATACAATACATATAACATGTAACAGATTCACAAGGTTTGAAGAATAGAAAGAAAATATATACATATAATAAAGAAGTAAAATATAAAATAAAATAAAGGATATTTACAAGATTTATACGATTCCAAATCACCTCAATCAGAGAAGTGGCAAATGTCAGTCATGGAAGGATGTAGGGAGCACACAGGGACAGTTTACCTAATTAAAACAGACATCCTGATGTGCCTGCCTCTAAATCCTTTAGGACAGATTTAAAAGCACTTCACGAAACCAGCTCCTTGAGATTTAAGACATTCTGGAATGTATTCCAATTTAGGGAGCAGCGTACATAAAAGCCTTTTTACCCAACTCGGTACGGGCAATTGGAACATCTAATAAGAATAAATCCTGAGAGCGTAGGCAGTACGTTTCAGCCTTTTATATCTATGCTTTCCATATAAAAACTATATTTTATGATAAAAAGAAAATTCCTGAAGGGATACCAAGTGATATAAAGTTCTATGCTATGGCGCACCGTGAACCAATTTATCAGAGCATTTACTCAGCATTAAACAAATCTGCATAACATTTTTGTGTAATGGTCCAATTTCACTGACCATATAAGCATGAAAATTTGGGTGCAAGATCAAAACCATCCATCTTGTTTGGTAACTACGGGTAGCTGACGACTTCTGATGTTACTTTATGCAACTTCTAAGAAAATAGCTCATAGTGTCTGTAGCATAAAATAAGGCACAAGTTTTTAAATTAACTGCTTGATTGACAGGCACAATCCAAGTTCCTTAAATGCCAAACCTTTTGATGCACCAGTGCTATCTGTAGTGTGCTACCCATAATTCAAGATTGGTCAAAGAAAAAAGAAAAAGAAACAGCTAGTAAAGACACACACACACACCTATGTAATGCCAGAGAAAATCAACTTCTTCGCATCTTAGCATTTGTGAAGCTGTAACCAACAAACGTTTGGTATTTTTACTTCATAAATGACAAACGGTTAATTGATTATCAAAATTATAATTGATACATTTTCTGTCGATCGTCTAATCAATTAATCGACAAACCATTTCAGCACTACTTCATATAGTCATCTACAATGAGCCGTTAACATGTCTTCATGTCCTACATTTCCCTTCTCCTCCTCTTTCATAAGGATTTATTGGATATTTGATCATTGCAAATTTTAACTTAAAATAAATGTTTTCGAGAATATGCAAACTATCCACTACTGATTTTACTGTATGTGCAAAAACAGATTGTTTTTCCCCTGATAATTCAGGTTGTTACTGTTTTCTATTGCAAAATGTTTTGGGATTGGGGTGGACAACTGAAGGTGGAGGGAGACATTCTTCTTGCTGTGACTTGAGTCTTTCCACAAAGGAGTTTCCACTCACTATAGTCTCTTCAAGGCCTGTGGGTAGTACTTCAGGAAGATCCTGTGGGCGATCTCATAAGTGTCTCCCTGAGGTTTGGTAGGGTACTTTCTGCCATTGTAAATGAAGCCCTTTTCTACCTGGAAGACGGCCTGGTTGAAGGCGTCCTGCTTAAACGGCCGTCCGCTGTCCAGGCACTCCACCAAGGTGTTGACAAACAGGCCCCAGCGCTGGGCATAGTAGTCCTCCATCAGGCCTCCCCACTCTTTGCTGGCGTAGTCCAGAATCTCACCACTGGGACCCCATAAAGTGATCTGGTTTCTGGCATTCATGTCGTAGAGCTGCGCCTCCTTCTCGTCCAGGCCTAAGGATCGTGCCTGCTCCAGCCACGTTCCCAGAAGGAAGTTGCGGTCACTAGACAGCAAACGGTTGAGCTCGGGCAAAACGTCATAGACCAGCACACCGCCCGCAGTCAGTAGCTCTGGCAATTTTTGGCTCTGGAAGGCCTCTGCGATATCAAGGTAAAACGCTGATGTGAGTACTTGCAATACCTGCCGTGTCACATCCACAAGATCGTATCGGAATGTTTCCTTGGACATCAGAGATGGGGCCACCTCAATAATCAGTTTCCAGGCTTTGTACAAGTCGGCCGGGTCATACCAGAGGCCAGTATTCATGTGAAATGAAGGCCGGCGCACAAGTGGGCTGTGGTTGTGGTTTCGGTAATGCGGCACAGTGCAGTTGTAGACACTGGCAAACAGCAGCCTCCATGCAGCAGTCAAGTTCTCATGTGTACTGCCATAGCGCCGGATGGCATACAGCGACACCCACTTCGCCAAGTTGACCGGCTCCTTGCGCCAAGCCAGTTCGCTCATCAACTCGTACACCACAGGATTCTGCTCAATACCCTCGGGCGTCATGCCTACGCCCACCAGGGTGGAGTTGGGGAAATTCAGGGCTTTGAATGGCCCTGAATTGATGCTCTCCACTGTGCCAAAGAAACCACTGTTGCCCCCGAAGTTGTGCAGCATGCACCAGATGAAGGGCTGTCCATAGAAGGACTCGGTGTAGGAGAAAATTGGCTCAGTCTCTGCAAACAAGTCCAGCACGATCATACGGCCAAGGGGCACTCCATGCAGAAGGGCCTTAATCTGGGCTGGCTTCCAGAATGCTGCACTACTAAAGAATAGCCAGCCTTGCATCAGCCAAATTGCCTGAGGATCGACTGGGGAGAAAAGATTAGATTTGGATGAGGGAGAAGAAAGGGACAGTTCTTGAACATGGCTGGAAAACATTTGTGGGGTCGAGGGGGGCTGTCTGTGTAAGACAGGCAGGCAGCAGGTCAACCATGGGTTATGAAACTAGGACAATTATTGTACTTGTAACACCAAATCTCTGCTGAGTAGTCAAGTGTTCAAAGAAATTACAGCCACTATCACATTTACAACTTGCAATGCTAACCAAATGACTTTACTGCATGCTCACCCAGAACTTCTCACCTGCGGTCATTGAGGCAAAGACAGAACGACTGACTGCAGACAGGTAGGTGGGGTCGGAGGAAGGAGGATTCATCTCGTTAAAGGTGTCTGTATTGTAGATGTGATCCGTCCCAAACTGTTTCACCACCTGGGACAGATAGAGCGAACCGATCTGAAGGAAAAGGGGGTCACGAGGGTCTAAGATGTAGGAGCATGAGTAGCTGCAGTTGAACTGAGCCCAAGGCCCCAATCTGGTTACATTCGCATTCGGATACAACCTGAAAAACAAAGAATACTTCAACGATGCAAAGGTTTTGGTTGAAATATCGACACTGCATTGTGTTCTGCTTGGCTGTCTCTATGGACCAATGTGTAACGTGAGGACTAATGTTGGTAGTTATCAGTAGCCATATCCTCATAGAGCGGTTATCTGAAATGAAACAGGGAACTGAAACGCATCTCGAAGGAAATTAAACTTATTAAACGGGGAATACCTTGAGTTGGAGAGAGAATTCTTTGTTTTGTAGAGCCAGAATTCCTGTGGAGCTATTTATTTATTTGGCTTATTACATTTAAATGGAATACTGTTTAAATTTAAATGTATGAAAAATATCTGAGTTTCAAGATGCTGACTTGTTGACAACCATGAGGGACAGGTAGCAATATCCAGTGAGTGATTAGATTCACCTGAGTATTCCTTTGGGAATATTCCCAGAGAAGGCCGGCAAGACGGGAATCATGCCGAAGGATCTCATTCGCTCCAAGATTTTAAACTGCAAAGACAGAGGAAGTGATCACATTACACTTCCTCTATGAAAGGTTTAACTTCAAAACACCTTGTATCCAATTTGGGGAAACAAATATTGTAATTCATCAGTGAATATTTGATAAACACAGATGATTTTATCCCCAACTTTAATAGTAAGACACAATGTGCTTTACTTTCATGGCAGCATTTATTTTGATATCTCATTTTGTAATGCTCTTTTCATATATTCATAGCTTTATGTAAATTTAAATTGCATGACAAGCAAGGAATTGCCAGTACTTGGAGGTAGAGCTGCTTCACATGCCAGGACTGCGGTAGAGGCCCACCAAACTCAAACATGTTTCCCATACGGTTCCAGGCAAGAAAAGCAGGGCCAGAGAAGAAGTCTTCAATCTCCGACTGGTTCAAACCAAGAGTGCGGTAAACCTGAAGGGAGATATTAATTTGATGTTCACATGCTGCTGTGTATATCGAGGTAGGCATCAGCATAGTAGTGCAGTATCATGTATCTGCTTCTTAGTTTGAAAACTAAATAATCTGCATTTTAATAATCAATGAGGCAAGTTAGATTTGTTTTAAAAAGTTACTCTTCCTGCTTATGAAATTGCATAATGTCTTCATAACTCGTAATACTTAATGTCCTCTTTCTCGACTTTCTCTGAAAATAATCCACCTGTCCTATCTTATTTGTTAAAGAAACAACTATCTACCTCATCTCCTTTGCTCCAATTTCTATATCTAGCACTTCTCTACCATATATGATCATTGAACTTAAGGGCGTCACCTGTTAGCTAGATGGCCAACTAGTTCAAGAACATTGAGTGGCGACCGCACCCCTTACTCCAACTCACATGCTGCATTGCATTCTGGTCTATTGAGGCTGCTGTCGGTGGAGAAACTGGTATCTCTGCCTCTTCTACAATGGATTTCTTCCTATATGATTGTTGAACGGCTCTAGAAAGAAGCCCTTGTTGTTTGATTCTGACTGACACCAAAACCTGTCGTTTACCATTGATGTTTAAAAATGCTGAAATGTTTGACAGATTTTCTTCTATCAAACTCCATTGTAGCTGCTCGAAATATCGACGTGACATCACATCGTCTACGTTTGGCCACTTATCTGCAGGAATACGAAAGATACACCACCAAACAACAAAATGGGCCAGAAATGCAAGGTACATCGCTAATAGCTATTTTTTTAACAGTGTTAAATTATTTTAGGGTGGATTTTTCCTTTAAGAAATGTCATATTCACATTCGGCCATGCTGGTGTGCTCTTTACCTCTTGCCACAGGACCTCTTGGCCAGTGAAGGCCAATGGCAGATTGATGCCATTGAGTGCCATCCAGTCGATCTCTCTCTCCCATCGTGGCCAGTCCCACCACACAGAGGAATAGCTAACAGTGCATACGTTTTGATAATACCGGAATCTGGACGACGACACAAAAATAACATGATTAGTTTAGTTGGGTTTTTTATTCTCAAAGTAATAAAACAGTGAAAGTGAAGTGATGAAAGCAGAAAAAGAAAAGAAGATCATTACAAATGTGTGCAAGTGAGATTTTTTTTAAAACCCAAAGGGTTTCTACAAATCACCTCACCTCAAAAGAAACCAAACCAAACCAAACCATTGAGCAAAGCAAATGAAAATGCCAAGCAAAGACAGCTGAATTGGACAACAGAAACTAAATGACAAACAAACTCGACATGCTTTTGTTACCAGCAGACTTTAAAGTGCAGTTTGTCATTCATACAAATGTGAATAGTAGTGGTAAAAAAAAATTCTGTTATGCACTTTTTTACTTTTTTGCATCAGTTGGCCTATTTTGGATTTCTTCCTTTTTTAAATCAGTGTGCGAGTTTGTGTTGGATTGTTTTTGCCTATGATTTTTGAACCCACAGTTTCAGTAACATTTCACATGCCTTTATCATCTATAACTTATACAATCAGCAAATTCATAACATACATTAAAGCTATATATGACAAAAACACAGACACTGTTGTCTTTTACACCACTGCAAGTATGAGCCTAAATTACCCACAACTGGAAAACACAAGCATACAGAAAAGTAGGCCTACACCTTTGCTCTAAAGGAGCTGATATAAGCTTATACCCAGCCATGACTTGCTCTTCACACTAAAGGTAGAGTAGTCATGGGAAGAAAAAAAAAACGGTGCCATGCTTGTCATGGATTTTACAATCTAACCACTGTGCACATGACATAACTGGGGTGTGCTGGCGCGAGCCTAATGCATAACAGATAATTGAAAGGAAGGGTCCTTTAAAGGGCCCTGCCGCGGCACAAGTGTCCATAGCTCTCACAGTAAACAATGAAAAATAATGTGACAATGCTCCATTGGTCATGCGCCCATGGGTTTCTAGCTGTGCTGTAATGCAGCGGAGGGGGCCAGGACCAGGGCCAGGGCCAGGGCCAGGACCCCCCCCCCCCCAAATACTGCCACCATAGAATTAGTAGGGATAGAGTGGGTGTTATTTGATATACCGTGGCAATCTCCTTTGGTACACTAGAAAGTTTGATGAAAATAGACACCGTTTCATTTGCTGGACAGTGCATGTTCAACACAGCTACTACTAAAGTACAGTAAAACTAACGCAACACCTCTATGAGTCTTTCCATGGCAAATGACCATTCGATCATGTTGATTTGAACAGGAATACCTCTTCTATCTAGTCAAGTTCTACGGCTACCACTGAGGGAAGTTGGCACACAGCCGATGTACACCAGCGTGAAATGCATTTGGTGGGAAAACAACATTTTCAAGGAAGGCGTTTTGCTGACGTCAGTGAAATTGGGTTGTTAATGTGTTTCACAACTAGGAGTTCCAAAGGGCAAATATACAAGCTACACACAGAATGGGTATTAAAAAATGCAACGGCTATTAATGAACGCCAGCCTGTGGAGTCACCTGCCTTTTATATTTATACAGCAAAAGGTGACATGTTTGTCTAGTATGATCAAACAAGGACATGAAACCTGGAGGGAGGAACTGAATCATACGGCTTGGATTTGAGCAGACAATAGTGTTTAGTTTTGTTGTTTTTCATTTTGTGGAGAGCTCTACCCAAACCTACTTTCAAAGAACTCAAAGTCTGGCATCTAATCTGGTTTTTATGGCTCATGAAGAATAACATTGAGATTGTGTTGATACCACACGAGATTAAATAATAGTGAAATCATACTACTACTCATTTTGCTGGGGGACGCCCTGGAACCTCCCAAAAGACCCCTGGGGATCCCCAAACCCTACTCCGGGAACCACTGAACTAGACCCTGGGTTCCCAAATCTTTTCATGTCAATGGTCCCTCCCAAATAAATACACATTAAACCACTGACCCATTTGATACAATTTTATCCCAAGGAACCCCATCTGAGAAGATGTTTGTTGTTGGATATGACTTGGTACAGAATGATAGAAATGTCTATGGGTGATAACAACAGAGGGGTTAGTGAAAGTTATGATCAAAACAGTCAGCATTTGTTTGATTCCAAACGTATTAGAAAACAAGCAGACTGGTTGAATTCCGACAGGAAGTAGGACAACGGGATTTGTGCAATTGTTTGTTTTTGGTTATTGTAGCCATGTGCTTTCTTTTATTTTGATTTGCACTCTGTGTTATTGGATTCTGCAATTAAACCTTGTTTAAACACTGTTCAGTCACTGACTTAATTCTTAGTTACAGTAGCATTTTTAAAGCAAAGGAACAAGTTCACACTGTTGGTGTTCTCAGAAATGTTATGCATTTGTCCAGGTGGTACAATTTGTCAGGTTTTAATCCAAGAAAAACATACAACGTAGGTATTCACAGCATCAAGCATCCCATCGCCAGTGCCTGCTGCTTCCCGACAGATCTGAGTCCCAGTCATTAGACTGTCATCCGGCCATTCATATGATGATACTGAACACTCAATTCTAACACATTCACATCTGATCTAATGGGAGCACCGTTCATCTGGAAAACAAAGGGGATGAAATACCTGGGAATAAATATTATATCTCCCA
>OMLI01063138.1:0-10176 GCA_900302605.1 Rondeletia loricata
TCTTGAGACCCTCTGTTCTGTTATAGAAGCCTGTTTTGGTGAGGTGGTTATCATTCATGATATTTTTGGGGGGGACAAATTCACCTCTTATAAATATTGGAGGGGACTAGTCCCCCCTGACCCCCCCTAAACCTACGCCCATGCTTGTTATATTGAAACTTCATTCATAAGCCTATATACAAGTGAGACAATCGATTCGTCTGCCATCGATTGCTACAGCTTCGCTTTACGACGTACCTTAAGGTACATCGTAACCTCTTCCTCTTGAACCTAGCCTCTTGAAGGCAGCCGTTAAGGTAGAGTCTGGGAAACACTCGTAGCCGGCGGGTCTTCGTTCGTTACGTGTTCCTTAAAAACCTTCGTAGGCCGTTAAGGTACATCGAAACTGGGAAACGCAGCCCAGGTCTCTCGATCCAATGAGCCTGCCTGTCTTGAAGAAGGAGTCAAGAAGAAGCCCTGTTTCTCTGTACATTGTCTCTATTTATACTCTCAAACAGTAGGGACATTCTATTGGTTATGCTATACAGCATGTCACGTAAAGCATTTGCATATGAGGCAGATAAGGCATTCTATTGGTCATGTTTTTGCAGAGTCTGGTTTGTGTGTCAGATAACGGTGCACTATCTGCCTGGAACATTCTGTAGTTAGACGGTTGAAGCGCACGACTCTGTTCTCAGCACCTGCCTGCTTTAGATCTGGGTCAGATAAGGGGCACGTCTGCTATAGTCATACAATAAGCAAAACACAATATTATATGTTTACAACAATTCCCCCCCTTTTAAAATATTTTATGCTAACTTAAGGCAGAGAAACATATGAGTAAAGTATAAATGAAAAATATAAGTAATTCATCATGCAAAATGCTGTTTTTGTGTTAACATAAAAGATTAACTGGGTATGCAAGCTATCTCAATACACAATACATCTCTGTACCGTCCGACCACAGAGTACTGACAGGGGAAGTATGCCCACACGTAGCGACTATCATGCTTTGCAACAGTGCACAGGAAATTCTTGGAGGCGTCTTTCAGAGGTTTGGTCAGATCTAAGACGTCAGTCAAGCGTTTGTCAGTCGTTTGATGACTTGCTTCTCCTTCATTTTGGCACTTTCCACCCACCCTTCATACACGTTGTTGTTAATGTGGCTCAATGCCACTCATTGAGTCTTGGTGCATTTACTCCTGGATCTGAATGCAATCCGATCATCCCACGACACAGTACATCAATCAACACACACTCATGTTGTGCATCCTCCTCTGATCATTCATCCTTACCAGAGGACACAGCACTAAGTGGGTAGGCTGGGAGACTCCTTCCAGTGCTTTGAGTAGGAAATCAAGACTATTGGATCTACCCTGAAATACAGCAGTACCTAAGCATTTTTTGTTTATGGAGGGATGAGATAGCTGCCTGCCAGAAACAGAGACTGGGATCAATCATTGTAATCCCTTTGGCGTTGTCCTGTTCCTGAGCTGGAGACAGGATGGACGGAAACAGTGTTGTACACTTGATTGGGCCTCGTCTGTAGAGGCTTCAGGTACTTTGCAATGTCTCTCTCTTTCTGTTTACCTCCTTTGTTTCCCTCACTTTTCCCAATTCTGTTATCCTTATGGGAAAATGCCCCCCCCCTCTCTCTCTCTCACTGTCTCTGTGTCTTTCTCATTTGTGATATCAATCATCTTTCTTTCCTCATAGATATGTGATGCCTATCCACGTCTAGGGAGGCTTGCGTGGACCGCCTAAAGCCGTAGTGTCAGCAAGTGGTCCTCTGAATTGCAGCTAGATCAGTACTCTTACAGAGCAGACTGAGTTGATGTAAGACTGCTAAAGCAACAACGTAATGTATCATGTCTGACACTCCATATCTCTGTGTGCACACACACAAACCAATAACAATCTTCACAAGACTGTGGGGGTTGTTTAAGATGTTCGTAGATGCTGTTGATCATTGTCAGGAGTGCATCCTCAACCCCCCTGCCTTGGTTGATATGCAAACTGATAGGGATCCAGAGATGGTGAGGCATCAGAAAGGAGATGTTTAAGAACTATCTTCTCAAAGCACTTCATAGGTACTGAAGTCAGAGCAACTGGCCACAGGTGTGTTGTTTTTTGGCACAGGCACAATCAGAAACTGTTTCCACAGGTCGGGGATTGTCCCCGTCCACAAAGCAACAATCTTTGTAAAGGGAGTGCGAGTGAATCAGCACATAACTGTAAGACCTTACAACTAATGCCATCAGGGCCCCTGGATTTATGAGAAAACTGGTTCTTAACCTCATCCAAAGTAATGTTAATATCACATTCTGGTATGTTCATGACTTTATCTTGATTCTCAACCAACCGTGCATCATTGGCGACTTTCAATATTTCGTGCATATTTTATCTTAGCCGAGGGAAGCCATGGCACACGCATAACAAGCTCTTCATGCACACTGTAATTCAATAAAGTCCAGTCTAAGTCGAGAACACTTTCATCAGTGCCTCCTGCTAAAGGCATGTTAAGCTGCTGGGTGCCATGGAAACAGAGATGTTGAGAAACACTTCGCTTTTCTCTCCCACTGATCTTGGGTTTGGTCCATATTTCATTGCCTTAAAATATCTCCTTAATAACTGTAGGCTGCAAAAAATTCAAGGACGGTCGGAATAGTAATTCATTTGACTTCATCGATGAGCCAAAAATACAGCACAATGCACAGGGACACACACAGACACACCTTCGGTCTGATCAAACCAGAGCATCGTTGTTTTTTGTTGGGACGTTAAATTCATGACAACATTAATATGTGTCCCTAACTTATTCTGGAAAGGTTGGAGCCAGCTGAGTGTTTAAATCAATCATTTTTTACTTTGTATTATCTTATATATTATACATCCATAGCATTGACAAGACCCTGAGTAAAAATACTGTGTGCTGCAAAGTTAGCCTCAAATGGGTTTTATGTTGTTAAATTAGACTACAGTAGTCTGGAATGTCAGTACGGGTTGGGAGGACAATTGTATTGAAAATGTACGTGCCCCTGGTAGAAAATCTGAGATCTTACCAGCGGTCTTGCACATAAATTCAGTAATGATGCTTCATTCAGTAGATCTGTCTCAAGTGCATTTGCAAATATCTCTCTCTTATGTTCCTTTTGTCAATGTTAGATACAAAAACAAGGAACCTGAGACCTTCTTGGGTACAATGTGATTTTAAATGCATTTGTAGAGCAAGTCTTCTCTGGTATAGCTGCTCCTCACTGAGATTCCCACTGTCATCTATTCTTTGCTGGTATGAAGTGACATATTCTCCAGTGATGCCTTCCATATGGAGGTAGACAAATGAAGCATATGAGGTATTACTTCAGAAAATAAAGTAACTCACAGATTGGAATGGGGTAAATTGATCATGGAGTTGAAACTGTCTGGAGGGCCTTTCTGTCTGATTTAATGTTCAAAGTATTCCCCATCAATTCTGAACCATCAATAGATTCCTCCCAATATAAACAATCATGCAAAAGGTTTGAAAACCACTGAGCTAGAGAATGTTCAAGAGAGTTGGCCTCTAAGCCCGTCTATGCCTGCTATATATGCTATTGATTGCCCCACTAAAGCCTACCAACCGCATTAACACGATTAATCACATTTCAGTTAATTTTAAGGTCTCATTTCAAATTCCATTCATAAGTAAATAAGCAATCCATTTCCCCATTGGTGGAAAGAACACATACATTTTTATGTTAGGACTGATTTGTTAGCTAAAAGTAAGATTCACATTTTGGGTGCAAAAATAATTCAGATTTGCTTTTGTTGGAATTTAAGTCAGAATCAACCTTTACGGTGCCTACACTCACAATAGACATGTAATGCATTGTGGGCCTGCGTCACTACTCTTATTTTGATAGAAGTAGTTATCTGCCTCTATTTAAACGTGTTATGCACAGGATGTGAGTCACTAAGCTCACTTCTGCAGTAACAGCATTGATAAAAAATCTTTTTTTGAAATCCTCCAAACCCACAGTATATATATTTTTTCTATTCTTGATTTGTTAACGTTCATCTGCTGCAATTCACAGAAACAGTGTCACTTATCAGAAAGCACTACAGATGCTCCAAATGAGGAAAAAGTGAAATAGTAAACTAAATAAAAAGTCCAACAGAGCCTACTCCAAGAGGTTTATGCATCTCATTTTGCTTGTGTGACTCATTCAATCCAAATTCCTGTCAGAGCCATTTCAGCCGCCAGTAAATCAGCCAACGTGTTGACAAGCTCTTGTCAAGCTTAACAAATTGACAAAGATTTGTAAACAACGGCAATTTGACTTCTGCTTGAATAATACATATTGGACCACACACAAACACTCAAGTTCTTTTTTTTATTTTACATAAGTCTCTAGTCTGTACCCAAAGCAATTTTACAGTTCATGGTCCAATTTTGTAGTCAGTGGAGTGTGGCGGAAGCATGGACTAACATCAACACAAGATTGTGGAACGCATAACAGGCTTTGTTACAGTTCAGAGCTGTTTATGCCAATCTGCATCTTGTAGAAAACAGGGAGGACGGGCCTTGGGGCTACCCAGGGATAGATGTTGGGAAATGGACCATGATGTTTATGTTTTTTGGTTTCTTTAACCTTATTTTGGCTTTCACCAGGCTGATCAATTAAGAGCAAAATCTTATTTACCATGATGACCTGGCAAAAAGTAAAAAGAGTTTGTGAGAATTAGGAGTAGTGAAGGGCATCTGCGGATCGGATGAGGTAATGAAATACATTTACTATTTATTAGACGCTCCAGTTTTCCGTGATTGCTGGATCGTGGAATTTTCTCAGAAAATAGGTTGCGCCACAGAGAAATAGGAAAGTGACTGAATCATGCAGAAAGTCATCCAAAATGTTTCACCGCCTCTAGATGTGACTAAAGGATGGATGTTTTCTTTCTTTTATCCTCATGGAAAGCTTTTTATGACAAACGGAACTCACAAAATCTAAATTAGGGACATTTCTACAGCATAGAACACATGCTGTTTTACACCCAAAAAATTTGTTTATGCCAGATTATTTCAGTTGTCACTTGTATTACCACTGCATTATTGCATTAATGCATTTTGTTGATCCAGGGGAAAAAAATTCAAAACCTAAGCTAATTTGAATCAACAATTGTCATTCTGTTCTGTCTGCATTTTATGAAAACTTTTTACCTTGTTTTTTAAATGTTTTGTTGAAATAAATATATATTTTTTCTTTCTATGGAAAGCTTAGTTTAACTATTCACATACATACAGTGCATTCAACACAATCATATCGTAACTACTCAAGTCATCATAGTTTTGCCATTTAATAGCTCTACCTAACTTACAAGTCATTAAGGTATGGGTCATCAAAGCACATTCTTTAACCGTTAACTCGCTCACATGAATCCACACTATTTGACTTAGTCGAAATTCCCTCATTTACTACCTTGATGAATAAGTTAAATAAATACGTTACAATCCCCTTTACTATAAAAATATGAGAAACTACCTGACACACGGACCAGACACAACATAAAACAATGTTTCTTTTATTTTACTATTCAGAAATGTCAAGTACAACAGGAATCCGAGTAGGGAGATGTGAAAGAACATAACTACAAAGAACATAACTACAGGGAAGTTCACATAACTGACCGTCCCAAGTTAAAGTCACTGACCACCCGTAGTGACCGCCGAGCAGAGCGACTCATCTCTTGCCATGGGAATGTCGGCTTGGTGTTTCGAGTTAGTTATGTCGTTCGAACGACTTAGTAAGTCGTTTGAACTACATAATTACCGGCCTCAAACCAGCAACTCAATACTAAGTCGTTAGTCGTTGCGTTACCCTTCAGGGCTTCCATAGAATCCTGCTCTTAGGACACACACATTTCACCAAACGATGCAGGTAGCAGCTATGGACGACTGCGGAGCTCGTCTCACCTTTCATTTTGGCGCTATATTTACACGGGTTTTGAACATTAGTGCAGGCCATCGTGTCAACATCTATTCAACGTCAAAATGTTTGCTGGGAGAGTATAGTGTATAGACAGAGAAAATTCCACAGGCGTTGTCGTCTCCTCTGAAAACATCTTGGACCAATGTTTCTATAATGAATGCTGTATTTGTGTACTGCGGTATGTTTATTCTCAGAACATGGAAGCCAAGACAGGGAGACAGTGTAGAAAATAGAAAGCTGTCCAATCAATCTTTATCCCCCCTGAACATCTCTCCTGAAGGGCTATGCAACTTTGCTTTCTGGGACTATTTGACAACAGTGCTGCTTTCTCCGACAGCATTAAAATGAATGGCAGGGATTTCATATAACGTGGCTTTCAAACGCAGTCTCCCCTGACCGTCATTTCTCTGTTCACTCAGAAAACTGACAGTGCCGTATTAAATGCAATGAAAAATAAATAAGGACATTCATATTGAAGTTCTGACAGGGGAACAATTCTTCTAGTTAATCTACGAAGACATGGAGTCAACTGAGCCAATATTGAGCATGTTTAATTGCATCCCTCAGAGGCCGTTTGTTTGATTCTAGGACCAATTCATAATTGGACAAACTGGGTTATGTGGTTATATGGCACCTCTCGCCGCAGCATGCTGCTGACTCAGCAACATCCAAAGTGCTCAATGACATGACCAATTTGCAAAGTCAGTCGACCGAGGAATTATTTTGGCCTTCATCTTTTATAAGGCCATGTCAAGCTCGCGTGAGAAAAAAAACACAAAACCGCCCAACATATTAATAAAAGAAAAATGCGAAGGAAAGAGCAGGGTGTTTGACAGGGAGGTAATTATACGGGGCACAAATGACACCCGTAATCAGCTTGTTAACGCAAAGGGATTTAAAATGGTCCGCGTTTGAATTCAGTAACAAACCTTTGACATTTTAAAACCTTCATTTGCTGGTACGGCAGCAGGCGAAGGGCAATCTCAGCAGTTCTGTGTGTGCATGCAGACTTTGGACAGCCAACTGAGACCACAGATACCCCTACTGTAGGCTATGTGCTACTGTATACATGTATAGGGTGCTGTATACAAGCATTCTCTTGGCTGTTGACCCAGAAATAATAGCAACAGCAACAGTGAGGCTAGCCCTCAAACAACAAATGAATGATTTAGACGCATCTGGATCTCAGAGCTGAGACGCTTTAATAATACAGTCCTGGATTCTCCAAGTACTGCCTTGCCGGTGACAACAGCCCTGTGACTCCATTCCCCCGCATCTGTTGTTTAGCCAGATGAACACTCAAAGATGAATAGCAACCAATGCTTGAGACGGTAATGGCAACAAGCCGTATACAAGCGAGTGAAGAGGTTCTGCACATCTTAATATGGGAATGAGTCCCTGCTACAAGTACATGGAAATGAATTTTCAAATCAGAATGGTTCAGCACCACAGAGCCGTGCATGAAACTGGAGGAATTTGAATAGCCTTCATTTCTTCTATTTCTGTTCTCTTTCTGGCTCTGCAGAGAGCTATTAAATGGCTGTCATTGCTGTAAATGGGCTGATGCACTGCTGAGCTCTCCCTATAATGTGTTTATAGGCTATGAGTCTTGGTATAATGCCATCAGAGAGCCTCCTTCCAAACTGACAGTGGGCTCTACACTGCAGATAATATCACTGCATCTACCACATGCACACATCCTCCCATCAGCCGTCCATTGAAGTTCAACTCAAATTAATTACAGTAATGAATCAGTAACAGAGATCCACGCTCCAGAAAGAACTTGTCCTCTACACATATTGAAATTAATAATAAAAATGAAAGCATTTTCTCTTTGTTTACTGAACGAAGGAGGTAAGCTGTTGTGAGCTTTCATGTTTGTTTGTCTCTACATGATGTTGGGTTTTCCTTCACACCCTTACTGTCTTCTTCCTTGAACACAAAATCCTCCAGTTACATGTGCTTTACATTTTGCTTCATCGTGCATAGCGGTGGGACTTTTCATTAGTTCACTCTGCAGTGCGTGTAAATGTTATTTGTCAAGGCGATTCCCCATAGGAGCAGTGTTGTTATAGAAAATTATCAAATTAAAGCAATTAAGGTTTAATAGTGCTTCACGGTGTTACTACGCGCACAAAGATACAGAAATTTTAAATAGGCAACACCTAATTAAAGGTTCTACATGTAGCATTTTAACATAAAGAAATCATTACCACATTAATTTTCAGACATTGGTATAATTACCGTAAACCGTAAATCAAGACCATCTCTCAAAAGACTGGCAGCCTCGACCGGCCTCTACACTGAATTTAAAATTGCATGTCACTGGGTCGGATTTGGCGGGAAACCTGCTGGATTGCTTTACGGCACAAGACAGGAAGATGGCGCTGTTCTTTCAGCACAAATAGAGCTAAAGTTTTCAGAGTTTCTGGCAATGGCAGATGATGGAGGGAGTGAAAGGCTGATGGAAAAATCACTTCCAACATGTTTATCCCCGTTTTCTTTTCTTCTGGAAACCAGAATACAGTCATACACGTTCCCATAACTCACACTTTGTTCCAGATCTGAAGTGGACTTCATAAGCGGACTAGCTCTCAGTAGCCAACTCTCATTAATAATTAAGGACCCTTTCATATGCACAACTATGTGGATTGTGATTACTTCACAGTTAGAGTGCAGCATGATGGACACAGTAAGAGGCTAAGCAGGAATCGCTTTTTCTGTTATAACATTCATGAAGATGTGGAAACAAGGGTGTGAGTTGCCATTATGTTTTCCCCATGTCTAAATATTACATACTGACATGTATTTGAAAAAGTACCATTGTCTTTTAAAAAATATATTCCCAAAATATTTATATTTGATTTTGGTTATTTTTTCAGTATTCTGAAATATGTACACATAATAAACACAAGATTTTGATAAATATATTTAAGGAATATTTTTACAATGTGCATTTTAAAAATAGTACCAATATTGTCAAGTCAAGTCGTCATGTTTATTTATATAGCCCTTCATCACAAAAGCATGTCTCAAAGGACTTTACAGAGAACAAGCTTACCTAGATCTAACTAATCAGCAATCAATCACAAAATAAAATGATGGAATACAGTGTACAAACAAATTAAAACACAAGGAAACAAAACACAAAGACACAAAATAGCATGTTGGAAAGACATAACAGGCCTACCTAAACTACCTAGCCAAGCCTAGCCTACCTGACACCACCAACCTTAGACCCTCAGTGAACACAAGGAAAATATCCCAAGAAAACCTTATTAGGAAAAAATGGAAGAAACCTTGCCGGGCTCATTCATGGAGGAATCCCCCACCAGGACGGCTGAGTGTGCCGGGACAAAACAATAAAATGGACAATAACATAAACCATTACGATGAGATATCAAAGCAAATAAGAGAAACATGATGAGGCAGAAAGATGGGCCGGGTAAAGTCACTGGTGCGACAGGTGCCTGAAAGTGGGGAAAGACAAACAGACAGCCACACACACACACACACAGCCGTACTAAGCATGACCCACACACCCGGAGCAGACATATTCAGCCATGTAAACACTCACACAGACAGTGAGTGAAATGATGCAGACAGACCAAGAGGCAGCCCTAGACTGGGTTCCCAACAGCCCGGTTCCTACGTTAATGCTGTCTGGACTAAAGTAAGAGAAGAGCTGTGTTGGTCCCGAACTAGATAGGTTACGGTTGGTCGTATGACAATGAAATTTTTTAATTTTTAATTTAACCTTTATTTAACCAGTAAAAACCACATTGAGACCATAGTCTCTTTTACGAGTGTGAACTGGCCAAGAGAAGAGGCAAATAAATGTTACACAGCTCTGCCAGTAACAACAAATACATGACATTACAAAGACAGACATATACCCACTACCTAGGAAGCTCAAGGAGAAACAGAAAATCTAACAAAATGACCAATATAAAACTAAAAACAGCACTAAAAACAGCACTAAAAACAGCACTAAAAAACAGCACTAAAAACAATGACATTAAACTAATACAACTAAAATCAACAACAATTGCTACACATCAAAGCAGGAGCAATGTCTAGGAAATGTGCCCATGGCAATCCTTTTAAAACTCACTAGGGGGATCACAAAAGCCAATTTGAGTCTGGTCTGTAGATTGTTCCACGACCAGGGCCCAAAAAACACAAGGCTTTTTTTTCCCCGCCTCAGATTTTGTTGTGGGTACGACATAGC
>OMLI01063152.1:16972-33575 GCA_900302605.1 Rondeletia loricata
CCCCGAGAGATACACTCTCTCTCTCCACGCCGCTCTCTCGCGCTGTGTGTGTGTGTGTGTGTGTGTGTGTGTGTGTGTGTGTGTGTGTGTGTGTGTGTGTGTGTAGCTGAAAGCCTTTGCCTTGTCCCCCAGTGGGGAGAGACTAGAGAACCCTACCACCATAGAGATAGTAGTGCTGGATCAGAATGACAACAGACCCTCCTTCATCCAGAACCAGTTTACTGGCGCTGTCTCTGAGTTCTCGGTCCCAGGTACATCCATATTTTACACACTGTTCCAGTTTCTGTACTCACGCATTCTGTTAATGCACATATATATCCAGAATAACAACCTCTCTGTAATGTGGAACATTTATTTCATGCATGGCACATAGCATAGTACATTGCAAAAAATGTCCATCTTAATAAGTCATTTTGTCCTATATTCTGGCTTAAAATTATATTTTTCTTATAACAAGTGAAATATACTGCCATTGGAGTTAGTGAGATAAGTCAACTTGTTTCCAATGTAGTTTCAGAAATTTTGTAGAAATTACTATCATTTTGGAACAAGGCAGATCACTCCACGATTATCAAGAAATTCTTGAAACAAGCTGATTTGCATTGGAAACAATTGAGATTATTTCACCCCCATTGGCAGTTTTTTGAACAATTTAACACTCAATACTAGATAAATGACTTGTTACGGTGGATATTTTTGCAGTAAAGCCTTGCAGCACCAGCACAAAACCTACATTTCACTGATTCACAATGACTGACGTTTGCAGGTGACTGAACCTTTGAATTATTTTTGACAGGAACATCAGTGATGTCAGTATCAGCCACTGATGTCGATGACCCAATGACAGACAACGCTGCTCTGAGCTACTCTATCATTGGCCAGGAGAGCATACCTGCCAACGCTGTGACCAAGACTATGTTTGGTATTAACAACGAGACAGGGGCCATCTACACAAGAGATGTAGGCCTAGACCGAGAGGTAAGGGATGCTACTGACACTCCACAAACTAATATCCTCAACCTTCTCCTTCAGCACATTATATGAATTAACTAGCATATTTGAAAGGAGTCAAGGATATCCAGCAACTATGAAAGATACCTTGCAAAAACCAGTCATTTAATCTAGTATTGAGTCCTGGAATATTCTTTTTCTTAAAACAAGTAAAAAATCTGCCAATAGGATGAGATAATGTCACTTGTTTCCGATGCTGTTTGACCTATTACAGTGTTTTTAAATAAAGCAAATCACTCCACTAGTATCAAGATTTGTATTGGAGGTGAAGTTATCTCATCCCATTGGAAGATGCTACTTATTTGTTTTAAAGATGCTACATGTAGCAATTTTAAACATCAATATATCATTGTCAAATTAATTGTGATAGCTTGGTATAATCACGATAAACAAATGAGACCATGGTCAAGACGAGTGGTAGCCTCTGTCTCACACTAGTGGTATTGTTAGTGCTAGTGTTTCTCAAAATTAAGACCACATTTCCCATAAACCCTGTTGCTTCCTGTTGCAAAGAGGATCTTTGCCTCTTCAGTCAAAGGTTTTCTCTTTCACTTTACTGAAGAGGATAAACATGTTGGCCATCGGCCTTTCACTCATTCCACTATCTGCCATTGTGAGAAACTCTGAAAGCTTTAGCTCCATTTGCACTGGAAGAACTGTGGCCCGCTTCCTGTTTTGTGCCATGAAGCAATATCCCTTTGCGCTGTAAAGCAATCCAGCCGATTTCCCACAAAATCCGACCCGGTGGCGCACAATGTATAATGCAGTGTAGAGGCTGCTAGAGGCTCAGAATTCATGTGGCAATGATTTATTGATGTTAAAATACCACATGTAGCACCCTTGAGAAAAATAGGATTGTAAGATTCAATAGAAGAAATGACTTGCCAAGGTCAAGATGGACATTTTGTGCTGTGTAAGCTCAGCATAGTGTGGTTCATCTCAGTAAAATGTATTGTATCCTGTGCTAGGTGGTGAAAAGTTTCAGATTGAAACTGCAGGTCGCTGATATGGCAGGCATGGGGCTGACGAGTGAGGGCGTGGCCATCATACATGTATCTGATATCAACAACCACGCCCCACAGTTCAACCCTAACATGGTGAGTCTCAGGCCTCCAGTAAGCCTTTCACTTCATACTGTATTCTACTTCTGACAACTTGAACAATAACGTCACTGGATATTTTGAAGATATATTCAAAACGCTTGGGACATATTCAATATTGTGATGTTCAATGTTCTTCTTAATGTGGTTCAATCTGTGTTTTGTACGTGTGGTGAATGTAGTACAGTATGACAGGAGTGGAGAACAGGAAGGACTACGAGATCGGCCGGGTGAATGTAACGGACAGAGATGACCGAGGAACAGGAAACTGGGAGGCCAAATACTCCATTACCAAGGGTGACCCCCACGGCAGCTTTGCTATCAGCACAGACCCCGTCACCAACCAGGGCATTCTGACAGTGGTGAAGGTACAGATCCCAGCTAGCTGGAGGGGCGTTGGGCTGGGTTGATTGTTGGGAATGCATCTCACATTCTGTCTGGATGTTAGAATGACAACAATGACATCCGTGTCATCCAGTTATATTGGGTGTGTGATCAAATGCTTGGACATATGCCAAGTGTCCAAATTTGCACAAGTCACATTTACAATCTTCCAAAGCAAATGATCGGCGTTAGCATAGTTCCTTGCACTAGCTTTATTTTTATTTTTTATTTTACAACCACATGATTTCATCTTGGGATGTTCTGAAGTGTACACTTCAGAAAGAAGGAACATTTTGACAGAACTAGGGTTAATGGGGAATGCCACCCATTTTAATAATGCACATATGCTATTTCTGTGTCCCAGGACAGTTGTGTTTGTGAACTTGCACCACTCTTTCCTAAAGCTAGAAATCAGAGAGAGAACCCTTGAATTTGTGATGTCACTAGGATGTAAAATCAGGGGCTGCTCCATAAACGATGAATGGGGCGCTGACTTTGTGGAGCCATTAGATGCGAAGTTTGATTTGTCACACAAACATGAAGTTCATATTCAACAATTATGGAACCTCATTTGGGTGCAAGAACTCACAAAAAAAGCTTATGGCTCCACAAAGTCAGCAGCCCATTTATTGTCTATGGAGCAGTGCCAGATTTGACTTCCCAGTGACATCACAAATTCAAGGATTAGTTCTCCATTTTCTAGCTTTAAGGAAAGAGTGGCGCATGTTCACAAGTATTGACTGAACTGTCCTGGGGCACAGGAAGAACATACTGTATGTGCATTTTTAAAATGGGTGGCATTACCTTTTACATTTTTTCCCCATTGCTTACACACTTGCCAAATAAGACACAACACTTGGAGCTAAACATCTCACTTCTATGTCAAACGCACCATTTGAATTACTCTTTCAAAGCAGCAACAACACACTGATGTACTTTATACAAAACACTGCTGTCTTTTCTCATACAGGCTTCTGTAAAAGATTGTTCCAGTGCAGTATGTCTACTCAAAGTTTCAATGAACACAAATGGAACGGCTTCAGACAAAAATATATACAACTTTATTTTTGCCATTACAGTTTTTACAACAACAAAAAAACACACAAAAACATGACTCAGACTGGTGTTCAAATACCATTTAGGGCAAAAAAAAGTGAGATAACAGACGAATGTCCTTCTCCTTGTCCTTGTCCTTGTCCTTGTCCTCGTCCTTGTCCTCTCTGTCTTCCTCTTCCTCTCGCTCCCCCTGCCTCCATTTTTGCAAAGTTCTCACAAAAGTGGAGAGCTTACCTGAGGCCTATTTATAGTGCTAAGGCTCAGACTGATTGGTGTTCGATTAGTGTATGAAGTGTTTTCATGTGTGTGTGTGGGTCTCGCCAATTTCAGGTAGTGTTTTTCATTTTGAATAGAAGTGTTTTCCCAAAGATTGCAAGAGATTTCATTTTTGAATTAAGTGTCTAATATAAGAAACAGTGTGTAGTGTTTTGCAAGAAAATACATGTGTTGCAGCATTGCTACTGTTGTTTGTACTTTTGGTGCCTTTGTTTAAGGAATGGTTACAAAAAGTTAAGGTTTTGATGCTTTTGTCTAAGCATTCACTTTTAGTGTGTAAAAACTGGCAAAAACTGTAAACCCAAAAGTCACATTGAGGCACTCAAACATAATTCAACAGCATCATCTAGTGGTTGACTATTGAACTACAAGTTATTCAGACAATGAACGAAGCTCATTTGGCTTTCCATACATTTCATGTAGTTTGGTAGATACAGTTTGAAATGGCATTTGAGCTTTTGCTGTGCATACAAGTGTATCATTAATTATTCAGTGTCCTACAACAGTGGAGACCTTTAAAGCCTGGATATCCTTCCACAGCATCTGTGTTTCAGCCTCTCTGCTGACAGCCTGTCTTGTTTGTCTTGCAGCCCCTGGATTATGAGGCGCAGCCTGAGCACAATCTGATTCTGACAGTGGAAAATCTCAATGCTCTAAGCAACAAGGCTCCTAACAACCCAGTGAGCAGCGCTACAGTGGTGGTCACCGTTGTGAACGAGAACGAGGCTCCGCGCTTCAGGGAGGACCCCATACAGATTGTGGTCCCTGAGTCAGTGGTTCCTGGAACAGTACTGAAAAGCAACATTGCCTATGACCCTGATTATTCTGAACTGAGGTACGATGCAGCAGTAAGAGAACAGGAGTATCCTTGTGTTTCTGAAATAACGTTGTTGTTTTTTTATTACTAATTGAATAGTGTGTGTGTGTGTGTGCCTGAAAACGCTCCTCTGCTCTCTGTGTGGCAGGTATGAGATCAGCAGAGATCCTGAGAGGTGGTTGGACATCAACAGAGAGACAGGAGACATCATCGCCAAGAGAACCTTTAACATGCGATCTCCTCACGTTAAAAACAATATCTACAATGCTCTTGTCAAGGTTACAGGTCAGTTTACCCAGGCCCATGCACTGCAAACAAATATTTATTTTTTATTTGTTATAAAAGTTATTTAATCTAGTATTGAAAAAGTGAAAAATCTGCCAATGAAGTGAAATACTTTCACTTGTTTCCACTGCAAAACTACTTTTCTTCAAGAATTTCAACACAGGCATAGGCTACAGGTTCTTTAATGAGACAATTTACAATAAAACAGGAAAAAGTAACTAAAACCACCTTTCAACTGACTACTTTCACTTGTTTCCAATGCAGTTTGACTGCATTCGAGAATTTTCTAGAATCCGGTGGCAATGTCTTGAAATATGACAGATCACAAAACTAGTATCAAGATATCACTTGAAACAAGTTGATTTGTATTGGAAACAAGCAAAATGATCTTACCCCATTGGCAGCTTTTTTCACTTGTTTTAAGAATTTTTTTATTTTCAAGCCTCAATACAAGATTAAATGACTTGTTAAGATAGACTTGTTTACAATGTAAGAGAGAGTAACAGAGTGATACATGAGCTTTGTGGGATGATCAATATGTTTGGTAGACATTAACACTGAACAGGCTGTTGGAATCTTATGTGGTATTGCTATGTACATGTGTTTACTTGTGTAGATGCTGGTGGTGTGTCAACCACTGCCACTCTGGCCATCACACTGAGGGAGACCAATGACTTCCCCCCTCAGCTCGTCCCCCTGAGTGGCTCTGTGTGTAGGGATACTGGCCGGATGAGTTCTGGTCTGGTTCTGACCGCTGTGGATGAAGATCTGCCTCCACACGCTGCGCCCTTCACCTTTGAAATGCATGATGATATATCCATCAACTGGACCATTATACAAGTCAACGGTAAGGAAAGGGAGTCAGGGGCGGGGGGGAAATGGAGCAAGTGGCAAGGGATTTGCATGAAGGTCATCCAGGATGGAGTGCCACCTGTCTCTACTCCTGTACTTCTCCTCACCTCACACCATTCTCATTCCCTCCTTTTCTCACATGTCTATCTCCTTCCTCCCTTTTCCTCCCTTCTTCAGAGACTCATGCCGTGCTTCAGTCCCTCGTGGAGCTGGAGGCAGGAGAATATGTAGTGACAGTGTTGGTATCAGACTCTGGCCACCCGGCCCTCGGCGCTTACGCCCAGGTCAATGTTACTGTGTGTCCCTGTGACTCCTTTGGAGACTGTAAGTCCGAGGCGGCAGCCATCTTGGGCTCTAGTGTGGGAATCAACTTCATCGCTCTGATAATCATCATGGCCAGCATTGCGCTCCTACTGTGTAAGTTACATGTTGACACTTAATTACATTTATTAAGTCTTAAAATCATATTTTTATTAAAAGAAGTGGGGAAAAAGGCACTAGCATGAGATAATTTGATTTGATTTGATTTGATTTATTTGGTGTTAAATACATAATACATAATTGCACTTGTTTCCAGTGAAAATCTGATTGCTTCAAGAATGTTCTTAAATAATGCAACATTATCTTAATCCTAGTGGAGTGATCCACCTTATTTCAAGATACTGGCACTTGTTCTTGAAACAAGTGATACTGCATAGGAAACAAGTGAAATTAAATGACTTGTGAAGAGTGCAGTATACAGATAATCACAAACACATCTGATGCCATCTTAAGTTCAGTTCAGCCTTGACCGCTATCTCAAAAGGCAATTGGGTTTGCATTAATGGATAGCCAATACATATGGTGTGAGCAATACAAGTGAATCGATCTAGTTCATGTTTTCCTTCTCTGTTTGCACTGCAGTGCTGCTCCTCCTAGCTGTGGCGGTGACTGCCTGCAGCAGACGACACCATATCAAGAAAGGAACAGGTCTGCTTGTAGGGGAATCAGAGGATGACATACGGGACAATGTCCTCAACTATGATGAGCAGGGAGGAGGCGAGGAGGATGAGGTAAGAATTAGCAGAATCACATTTAGTCATGTCTGAGACCCACCAAACATGTCATCAGGCTAGGGGAGCTTCATTCTTGGAGCCTGTGTATTCTGTATATAAAGAAGGCAAGACTATGACTAAAAGTAAGTGTATCATTGAATTTTCTGTTTGTTTGCCAGGCCAAGTTGGCCATTTGGCTGACCCACAGGAACAAAGTGAAGGGTATAGGTCCTACAGACCCTGTGGCAATGCTAAAGGGATGGTCTGTGCACACTTTGGGTGGAGTAAATGTGTTTTTCTCTCGGAAATGATATTGGCACATTTCTGAATGTTTGGGGGCCGTGGAATGCAATAGTATGATGGGAGAAGAGGGTCTGACTGTTTGTATTAAATGATAATTGTACCTGTGTGGGCCGCCGACACTGTAGATTCTGATATATTCAGTTCTGTTATTGTGGTGTATGTGTGTGTGTGCATGTATGCGTGTGGGGTGTCTGTGTAAGTGTGTGGGTGGGTGTGGGTGAGTTTTAAATGTTTTTAGTTACTTTTTCCTCTGTTTTGCTGCATATTGTTTCATTAAAGACCATCCAGAGTCAACATGTACCTCTCTCCTTGCAGAATGCCTTCAACATTGACCTGCTGTGGAACCCCCGTGATGCCCCTCCGACCCCGGGGTCCTTCTGCCCGGTGTCTGTTGTTCCCCGAGGCAAGCAGCCCCTCAGGAAGGATGCCCCACATAACCTGCCCTCCCCCACCTACCCACGGAGGCCCCCCGCAGACCCTACTGACATCGAGGACTACATCAATGATGTGAGAGGCTTTCACTGGCTTTTTTTCTTTTTTTCTTATAACAAGTAGACAATCTGCCAATGGGGTGAGATAGTTTAATTTGTCAAGACAGTGTTACTTGACTCTAGGCCTGGGTGATATTGTTGAAATCAATATCACGATATTAAGATTAGGATTTTTTGCAGTGCAGGAGCGTGGTTCCTCACAGTAAAAGCAGCCTTCCCTGGGCGTTCCTTTTCACCTTATCGTCTGATGCATCTATTTTCTTTCTTTCTTTCCTCAGGGCCTGGAGGCTGCAGACCACGATCCTAACGTGCCTCCATACGACACAGCCCTGATCTATGACTATGAGGGAGAGGGCTCACTGGCGGGCAGCCTCAGCTCCATTGCTTCAGGCAGCTCTGATGGAGACCAGGACTATGACTACCTCAACGACTGGGGACCACGCTTCAAGAAACTGGCCAACTTGTACGACCCACGCTAAGATGGGCAACCACCAACGCCAAGATGACCTGCGTGAATCACCCACAGTTAGGGACACAGACTATGCCTTGGATGCCTCTCTGGATGCATTTGAACACATTTGAGTCCAGGACTAGATTTGGAGAGTGCCAAGCGAAAATCGATGCTACGCGAAGCCCCATGTCTTTAATCTGATGTGCCTAGGGTTATATTGAGGATGATTTGGACACAATTGGGAACTGAACTTTCAATAATGGCTCGTTGCGAAGTTTTGTGGATGGCTCTGATAGTAGTACATGTGAAAGTAAAATCGACTGTTGACATGATCAGCAATGATGAGATGAACTGTGCATGCTACAAGGCAAACAGAATGTGTTGAAATGTGTGTCCATGTCTGGTATTGTTTAACCTCATACTCAGATTGTTCAGCAATTATGCATACAATCAACAAGCCTGAGATATGAACATCTTTTAAATGTGTTTCCTTTTTATATGTGATTATTTTGTAAAATACATTTGCTTTGATATTGATTTTGTTTTTAAGCATATTTCTGCTTTTTCCATCATAAATCCTCCATTCCAGCATCGGTTAGCTATCCTTGTTGGAGGCTTTTCATACAATAAGATACTCGACCGGTTCACATACATTTTGCACCACACAATACCCCATGTGATCCAATTGTTTGCAGGTGAAGACTTTGGTGTTTTTAAGTACTTTCATTTAATTTAGATTTTACTGGTGTCTAAATAATAAATGTAAATCTTCCATTTAGTGTGTGTGTTGTTCATTATGAAATAAGGTATTCTTTATAAGATGCACCATGTTTTCCATATAATTCATACATCCATTCATATAACAAATCTGTGACGCTAAAATTGAATATTCCATAAAGAGCAGCACAGAATAAAACTTTATTTAAATCATTCTCAGCACTATAACTCATTAGGGACTTCATATTCACTCAAACCAATACGCAGCCCCTAATACAAAGACATTTACATATTTATTTTTTCAAAATAAAACACTACCTCAAACTATCCCAACTATTCACTCAGCCTGTATGTCTCAAGGTGAGAAGAGGACCAAAAGGTGCATAGCATTAGAAGCATTTGGAGAAGTGCTTGCTTCTTAATCATCAGTATGCATGACAGCATCCGTGATACTTCAGCCATAATACTGTACGACCAACCTCTAGAAAGGCTGAATCCTGATTGATGACACCTTAATGCTAGTCTGGTTGAAACACATCATCTAGTGACACCAAGAGTAAAACTAGACCAAAGTCCACTGAGTCTGTGGTAGGTCAGTGAATTTGAAAGTTTTTCTCATTTCAAGAGAACTTGACCCCAAACAGATTTTGGACAATTCTAGTCACCATTTTTCTAGAATAATTATAGGACCCATTTTAATCTTCCCCTTGCCTACTAGTACACACTATTAAATCTAAATTTCAACATTCTACTACACACTGTTATGATTCTTCTATAAAGGACTGTGAGTATAGTGCACCTAAATCCCAAACACAATATTCCAGTCCTCAATGTACGTGTAGATGTGAGTCGACTGGATGAATGCAAATATATTTGGTGTACGTGTAATCTCTGACAAGGCAGACAATTTGTCATTGAAATCACCTTTTACATGTCCATTAATGTATAGAATGGCTTGAGGTAAAAATGTGTATACTACAACAACAAAAAATCTCAACATGAGAATGTGTTTACCTCCACACAAATGGAACTTTTAAGTCAGTGATGGGTGGGATATGGGTTGATAATGATTTGAGGGGTATAATACAGAGTGGGCTTATCATTACATGGCGTTGCAGAATGCAAAGTAAAGACAATGCACCTAAATTTTGATCATTAGACGGCTGTTCTAGACGTTTTCACTCTGGGCTAGTCACAGATGTCATGTTAACATCTCATTAGAGCTTCCAGGGCATAATACTTTGGCTGTGCAAGAAGCCCATGAGAGAAATGATGGAACTCCACCCACAATGATCAACCTCACAGTTGTCAAAGGAGTTCACCATATCGTGAATGAATGAGCCAACTGGAAAACAAGTGTGGATGTTTGTTCATTTGCACAAAATTCTACAATGATTGCAGTGTTTTATGAAACTAAGACAAAATATGCGGTTCCATGGTTTCACCTTTGGGCATACAGAGCTTTTTAGCGAAGCATTAAAGCCAGGTTTTATACATGCGTCTGACCCCTGGTGACCTCCTCAAAACACAGCAGATGGAAAAGCATTTTGACATATAGCCATTTTCAGATCAGACCAGCTGCAGATTCATGTCCTCTTCCCGGTCTTTGCGGGGAGGTGGCTGAGGCTCGTCTTCTCCTGTGTCTTGTTTGTCCCTCTCAGCCTCCAACCAGGTCTGTGGGGCGATCATCTTCTTGGGCCCGTGGGGTGGTGGACCCAGCAAAGCTTCAATGTCATCGTAGTTCACCACCTCGTGCTCTAACAGCGCATTGGCCAACTGGAAACACAGACCCCAACTACTTGTGACGTGCTCAATGACAGTGAAACGCTCAGGTTTAGTAAAATAATTTCCGATGGGAGAAGAGAACAGGATCTTACCAATGTCAGCTTGTCTCTGTTTTCCAGTAGCAGCTTCTCTGTGTGCCTGTAGGCACGGGCTATCAACATCTTGGCCTCCTGAAAGAACAAACAAATGCCATCAGATCAATACTTCATGATGATAATCCAAACGGAAATTCAGTGCGCCAACATTCACCGTGTCCTAAGAAAACGAGAATTCATTATGTCAACATTCACAGTGTGCTAATGTGGGCTAACAGGGAGTGGAGAAGTAGTCCAATTTTAGAACCCACAAGGTCCATCTGCTGCTGCAATCCCTGGCTGAACGGTCGGCGTCCGATGGCGCCTTGCTCCTCGGTTTCCGGGAACGAGACCTGGCCCACGCTGTCACACATGCCATACTGCTTCACCATAGAGTAGGCCACACGTGTCACCTTACGCAAGTCATCCTGAGCGCCTGGGGAAACAAAGGGAGGGTACTTTACTCACTAGGTTGACCTCATCCATTTTAAATGTGAAGCAGTCTGTTCATATGTGGGCAGGTCAGTGTGTCTCGAAGATGTTTGTTTCCGTTTTCACTGCCTTTGTGTTTAAGTATATGCAGTATATGAGTGTATCTGTGTTTGTTTTTACATTTTAGTAGAGGAGAGGCGATATGCTCCACTGGGAAGAAGGTGACGTGAGTGTGTGCATGAAGTTAGCTGTAGACGGCGTGTACCTGTCGTAACCTTGTTGAAGGTGATAGCCTCAGCAGCTCTTCCTCCCAGAGCCATGCACATCCGCTCAAACAGCTGCTCCTTGCTGAACAGGTACTGGTCACGAGGCAGCATCTGGGCAAATCCCAGGGCAGCGTTAGTCCGCGGGGCAATGGAGACCTGCAACACACAGCAGATGATGTAGCAAGGAACATTTTTACCCAACATACAGTAGCTGTTAAAAAGTGAACTAATCTGAATGTGAAAACTGTCTTCTTTCTATGTATCCTTCCTCTCTCCTTCTCTTTCTCTGAAATCATCTAGTACTTATTATTTGTTTTTCTGTGACTGTCATAACGGAGCCATATTGCCGCTGCCTTGTTCTCGGCGTCAGCCCAGGTGACAGCCAGTAAAAATCTACATGTTAATTAAGTGTTACATATTTAACACCCAGTCTGATTATCCACGCATCCAATGGACCGCATACTAGATGTGTCAGAACGGCAGAGAAAGCACAAATTCTCCCCGACAGAACTATGTATTTTAAGAGAAGAGATAGAGGCACATAATGCAGAAATGTTTGAGAAAGACATGAAGGGTTATTAATAAATTCACTAAACCCTAAGCTGCAGATGGTGTGTACCTGTCGTAACCTTGTTGAAGGTGATAGCCTCAGCAGCTCTTCCTCCCAGAGCCAAGACAAAGTCCCTGCATATAAAATTTGCCAACAAAACTTCCAAACCCGCTTGTATCGACTAAATTTCGGACTACGTGGAGCAATGACTGATTACTAACAAGATATTTGGACAATGTGATAAATTATTAAACACACAGCTTAGAGGGAAAATTGGTCCTGAATGCTCCCCTGAGGTGATTTTTTTTAGATATGACAAATAAATGTATGGGAGTTTGTACTCGATCTTTGCTCTCCATTATAATGATAAAAAATTTAAGATCAAGTTTGGACTTAGGCTAAGGTATGGCAAGTGCCACACCTTGCCATACTCAATTGACCAATAAAATATAGCAGGCATGCAATGACGCCTAAAGGCCTTATTAACACAGGACAAGGTTTCTCTATTTCAAATACAGACCCATATATTTCCTTCAAGAACTGGAGAATGAATGAACATAGTGTGTTACCTTCAGGACTGCCTCTGTGTGCTCGAGTAGCCATCCCACTAAGGCATGTCCAGACTCATGGAAGGCAACCACCCTCTGCTCTTCTTTAGACAGGATTTTACTCTTCTTTACACTTCCTGAACACACACACACACACACAGAGACACACATACACAGACATGGATCTGCAGTGAGTGGCAACTGTAGAATTATGAAATCCCTGCAATTCCTGTTCCTCCTACAATTTAAGCAGTGGTGCCCTTTGCATTAGCATTGTACCTGCTATTACTCTCTCCACTGCATACTCAAAGTTGAAAGTATCAATGGACTTGTACCCCTCTCTGGCAGCATGTAGGGCGGCTTCGTTACAAATGTTAGCAATGTCTGCACCTGGAAAGACAAGGTGGGTTGGCAACAAAAGCTGTATGATCATCATATGGGAGTAACATTCTAATAAATTGCAACAGTGTTATGCTGTGGTATCCACAGATGTTTCATATTTGTTGATCAAGAGCGTATGCTTGTTAATGACTGCAGCCCATATTTTGTTATAGCCAAATTCATAGATTTACATGTGGACAAAACATTAAATAGTATGTACCACTGAAGCCTGGAGTGAGTTCAGCCAGACGTTGGGAGTAGAAATTAGCTGGTTGGGTCAGCTTCAAGATCTTCAGATGCTGCTCAAAGATCTCCTTCCTCTCCTGGAAAACAATGAAGAAAACATCAAGGAAACAAACTAGCTTAACTGACTAGCTCTGTCTGAACCTCCTACCCAGGTCAAATGCTTTTATTGCTCCAATGTTTCACGTTTGTTTGCTTTCTAATGTATAATGGAACCAGCTGAAGGCACCAACTCACAGTGGAGGAGTAGCTAGATCATTGTTTCAGCGGCCATGGTGGCAGGGTCGCTGCCACATAACGATGAACATCAGTGTGAATGCTTTAAGCTACCTGCAGAGTGGGCAGATCTATGAAGATGTGCCTGTCCAGTCTGCCTGGTCTCATCAGAGCATTGTCCAAGATGTCTGCTCTGTTAGTGGAGGCCAGGACAATTACATGGTCTGTCGTTCCCATTCCTGGGTGAGAAAAAAAAACAGTTACAAGTTCTTTTAATATCTGCAGCGTCATCAACCGATGCCAATGATTTGCTCTGAGATCCCAAGTTCAACTTACCATCCATCTCTACCAGCAGCTGGTTGAGGGTCTGCTCCTCCTCAGTGTTGGAGAAACCTGACATGTTGTTGGAGCGCTTCTTCCCCACGGCGTCGATCTCGTCTATGTAGACAATGCAGGGCGCTCGGGCACGAGCCTCTTTGAACAGGCTCCTCACCCTAGCAGCACCCAGGCCTACACACACACAATACATTTAATTCACCTAAAAGTACAGAAATAACTAGTAATAGATCTAATCTGTTTTAAGAACGTAACCTCCTAATAAGGCTGCGATATTAAAGCGGGCGCTATCCTTACCTCCAATGACCTCCACAAACTCAGAACCAGCCATAGCCAGGAAGGGCACCTGTGCCTCAGTGGCCACAGCCTTGGCCAGCAGGGTCTTCCCACAGCCTGGAGGCCCCAGCAGCAAAGAGCCCTTGGGGACTTTGGCCCCCAGCTGGAGGTATCGGTCTGGGTTCTGACGCAAGACAACAATATCACTATGGTAAGTGATATACTTTCATGGGTAAGTTACGGTTTTACTCATGTAAGATTCAGATGGTTCTTTGAACTTCAGAGTTACGTTAGAACCTTGTGAAACTGGAATGCTAGTTTAACTCTCTGGCAAAGGCCATCAGCAAAATTCAGCCACCAATAATGATAGATCAATAGGAACCATAGGGCCAACAGTTGTTGAAGCATGCCACTGATTTGGGAAAAATCATTGTCATTTAGCAATTTAGTATAAAGCTAACTATTGTTGATTTAAGGCTATTTAAGTTGACTTAACTGAGAATTATCTGCCATGTTGCTTTTGCCCCTATGACTCCCATTTATCAAGTAACCGCGGCGAGGGGTGGCACTGTGAGAACCAAACCATGAATTACAGTTTCACCTGATCCTTTGATTACTCTAAGAGCAATGAATCATCAATGAATTACATGGGAGGGATCCTAAAGTGACACACAAGACACAAACGCCACATACAGTATATTCTTTTGTTTGGACTCTTACCTTGAGGTAGTCAACAAATTCCTTCACCTCCATCTTAGCCTCATGCATGCCTGCTACATCTTTGAAACTCACACCTTTCCCTGACTTGCCATCCACAATGGTGAACTTGGCCATCTTCAGCTGATTCTGTTAAGTACATTGTGATATGCATTTAGTACTCATGTACTCAATGGAATATAATAAGAACCAAATCCTTTAATGTAGTATCTACTCACAAAAGCACTGAAGCCACCCTCTCTGCCACCCATGCCTGCTAGACGGAAGATATACCAGAGAATAGCCACGCCAATGGCAGCCATTCCCAGAGCATAGACTGCACTGCAATGGAAACAGATAAATAAACATTGCATTGGGTCATAAGGTACCAGATGCTTGCCAAATTGACCAATCTGATTGCTAGGCTACAGTTATTAATTGTGTAATCTGTTTAGAAATTAGACCATAAACAGACAGTTAAATGGATATGCCACCCATAAATACACCCACATATTTTTCAGAAACCATAGGGAGATTAATGTTAAAGCAGACAATGCAGGGAAGTTAATTGTTAGTGTGTCACGAAGCTACTGACGACCGGAAGAATAGGGTAAAGACACTATTCAGGAGGCAAATGATACTGTCCAACACAACCACATTGAGTTAAATAAGAATGATTTATGGAGTCTGCTTGGAGAAAGGTCATGCTCTTACTTCCCAAAGAATCCAGTGCGTTTGTAGGAAACCGGTATCCTGTCCTTTGTGTCAATATTCAGCTCCTCTTCCGCAGCTCTCAGCTTCTCCTCAAATTTGTCAATGTTGGCAACCTGCATTCTGTACATAAGGGCCAGCCTCTAACAAAACAGGGATCATGGCAAAGAGGGTGAAAAGAAAGCTCCATCTCTGTCCGGACAAAACCCAATTTCATGTTTTTGTGGAAAACGGGTTTCTGAGAATAGGACCATGTAAATAAAACAGGGTATGGTTTTCTGACCACTTTCTTGTCTAAATCTAAGTCGCAGAGTTTAGCTAACAAAAGCATGCACATCTGCCATAACAGTTCAGATGCTGGTGATATGTTGTGTAATTGTATTAAACCCTATCCAACATACAGGCCTTCCAAAGATAACTGCTCCAGGGTGAAGGTAGATTTCGACAATGTCGCTCTCGGGAACCACTTGCACACGGGACACCTCTCCCTTGGCCAGCATCTCATTGACAAAGTCATTCCAAGAGATGTTTCCGCCACTCGTGTTAATGGAGTTTAGCAGGCTCATGATGAGCGCTATGATGAAGAGGGTCCGCAGGCGCTCCCGGTACATCTGGTCCTCCTGCTCACGACGTTTCTTCTCCTCTGAAAGGGGAGGCAGATTATGGAAGAGGGGAATAAAGAGGGAAAGAGTGAAGAAGCGGATTAAGATGAGTCGAAGTAGGTGAGGTTATGAAACAATAGGCCATGTGTCATGTGGTTAAAGCGGTATATCTCTTACCTTCATCTTCCTCTGGAGTTTTTCCCTTTGATCCATCACTTTTCTTTTTCTCTTGTTTGGATTGAGATGTACTAAAGAAGTCTGTGGCCCCTGTAATGAAAGAGTTGTTTGTCAAAAGTAGCTAGCTAAGTAACTATATAGTCATATTCAGGTAGATACAAAATGGGTATTTACCTAGTAGATTCACCAAACCAACAGGGTTTTTCAGCAAGTTGTTCTTGATTAACTCTTTGTTTATTCCCACCATTCCAGGACTCAGGGGTCTGTAGAGAAGACTCTAAAATTGGAGGATTAGGTTCAACATCAGGCCTATGAGCTGCAAATAAAGCAATAGCTGATTGTTTTTGTGGGTTTTTGGTCTTACTTGAGCTTTAATCACTTTGACTGTTTTTCCACACTTAACTTACAACACACACACACACACACACACACACACACACACACACACACACACACACACACAGCCCACCACTACAATCAATAAGGGCAAAGGCAGCAAGTAAAAGGACTAAACTACAAAAACAATGACAAGA
>OMLI01063164.1:0-10902 GCA_900302605.1 Rondeletia loricata
GTTATCATTATTTTGTATTATTCACAAGGTCACCCTCGTGTGTATTACTGATGGTGTCCTTCACAATATAGAGGACACAACAACAGTTATCTAATAAGTGCAAGCCAGGACATGTGGTTGCCAAGGAGGCAAAGATAAATAGAAGTCACAGTCCAGCCAGTCATCACTAGAAGCTTGTGCTGTTATCATATTCAGATGAGAGACTAGATTAAACACATTATCTGAGAATCTAACACGAGGCTCGCAGTGTTGTGACATATGTCGTATAGGCTTTATTTTAAAAAACATTCATAAGCTCATGAATACATAATAAAAAGATCCATAGATAAAGACTGGGCACATCTAATGCTGTCACTGTTCCAAGGTTGTTCTGGGTGTGAAATGTCGATCTGTATTCATGCACGCAAAAGATATCAACACTATTTGTCCATTTGTTCTTTGTCCCTTGACAAATACAGAATTTTAAAAGCCCAAAGGTCTATCTTCTTAAGGATATGATTCCGTGGGATGTGAGAAAGGATTACATCTCCCAGATATGAAATCTAAAATCCAAGCATAACGGATAAAACCTGGCAACCCGCCCAGTCAACCTAACCAGATGAGACCGGCTAAACATTACAACCCCTGGATATGGACATCATAACCAACGTCTCATATTGTGATCATGACAATGGAGATGGATTTTCTACTATGCTGAGGTTTCCATAACGTATATTGTTCTGCAGATTTACAAATTTAAATCAAAGAACAAACATAAATCCTGCTAGATGTACTTTTGCTGGCAATAACTTTAATTCAGCTCCTCACACACACTGGCTGGGTGTTGCAAACTGCTGACACCTAACAAAAGCAAACTCCTCACACATGTAGGCCATGGTGTGCTGTGCTATTGATACTGCTCGCTCCTCTCCAGTCTTTCTGCACGCGCCCTGAAAATAGACACGTTTGGACCTGTGAGGAAGAGAAGTTAATAAAGTGGCGAGAATACCTTATTCCCCCTAGTAAGGCTGCAAATGCATTCATCACGGGTTTTCAGTGTTGCCAACTGCAAGGCATAATGAATTGCATTAGCAGTGCTGGCCAAGCAGACATCATCAGCAAACAAGAAGCCAAGAGCCGAGCTCCTGGCATGGCTGCCAACTGGGCCCACTGTATAAACTGAGTTAGTAATGTGTATCTCAGCTCACGTACAGCTCTTACATCACCATCACCATCACCATCAGTGAGTGTTTGCTTTATGATCCCAGAGACGAGACCACCAGGCTGGGCAAAACACACTCGCACACACACATCCATATGGATTATGTAGGGGGGGAAACTAAATCAGCATTCTACATTTGATCTTTTGTGGAGGATTTATTATTGTGCCCTGGTCTTTCAATACCAGAGGTGTCTGGAATGTACTTGGCAATGCTAATAACGCTGGAACATTTTAGCAAAAGGAATAATAACTCATCTTCGCAAATTACTGCGCTGAACTGAAAATATCTTCTAAGTCTCACACAACTAGCAAAGACTGTTCAGCAGATACAGTTGAAATTAAAACCTGCATGCTTGCATTTGTGTGAGTGTGTGTGCATGTACAGTATGTGTGCTTGCATGCATGAGTACTGTATATGTGCTTTTATTTGTACTTGTATGCATATGTTGTGTGCAATATTGCAACCCTCAAATATTTTCTAATATGTCACATATATTGGGTCTTAAATCATTGGACTTAATGTATACTCCCATTGTAAAACCTCAATATTTTAAGATTTCAAATAACGTCATGGATACATAATGTCTTATGGATATATATGTATTCTCACTAAAAACAACATAGCTACTAAAATGGTAGATATGAATATGAATACATACTATAAGATTAACCACAAGCAAATCAAATAATCGAATAATAAGAATTAAAATCCCTAAATTCTGTGTTGTCCGCAACAAAATATCCTACATAATGCCTCTGAAGGATTTTGCTTGAATGAAATGAAACAATACTTTAAATCAACATTTTGCTTTGGTAGAACATAGATTTATGTCCCTAGACCCAACACACCACTGCCAGCGTTCACGCTTCTTTATTCAGGCGTTTTATCATCATTTTTATTATAAGTAAATTGAAGCAGACAAAAACAATTCTTGAAAACACTGACACGGATCAAAGACCAAAAAATACACACAAAGTCACAATGTAATCATTTATATATGTGCTTGAAACGGAGAAACAGAGAATTAACAACCATCACACCTCTGTAGAAGCCCAGGAGTGTCTATTTATATTATTAATATAAGCTGCCCTTGTGATCCACTGTCACCACTGGCACTCAGGACTTTTTCCCCACCGACAAAATATGAATTTTAGACGTTTATAAGTTATAAAAATCAAAGTGGAGCTTACTACAGCTCCCCAAAGCAGCATGTTTTGATGATAGTTGACCATTCATTATCTCCTGTATTGGTATGTGTACTTTCACTGAGTACTGCAAGGGTGAGCAGTGTCGTACAGAGGCTTTATGGATCCCAGGATCATTTGTAAATCGAGCAAACACAACGTAGCAGGGAGGATTATACTGAGCTGGATTCACGAACGCGGCTGGTTCACGCAGGCATCATACTGGCCGACCTAATTAACATAATGACTGAGCTCTGGATGGGGGGAAATGTGATGACCTATTCTCTGGAACGCCGTATTGGAAGTGGTTGCACAATAACAGATGGACACTCATTAGTGAATGAGGTTGACTTGATAAGCTTCTCAATATGTATCAACCGTAACAACCATCATCCGTGTGCGTGTTTCATCCCAGTGTCTCATTCATCATACAACAAATCAATTACAGAGCCAGAAATGACTCGTTTAAGTTGTACATCAGTGTGACCTTTCTTTCAACACACTGTAAAATATGCAGAATAACTGACTAGAAATCTGCAGCCGATTAAAAATTTGACAATCAATCATGCCAAAGTGAATTCTAATTATATTTTAGAAATCATATGGATGTGTCTACGGTTCCCCGCATAACAGCCTGCATAATGTAGCAGCTGCACTGCACATGTAGTATACCCAATTCCCATTCCATTTTTCACGTCTTGATTTCCCCTGTGATTTTGAGTTCACACAGCAGCACACTTTTCTGCTTGCGTAACTTTGATTACTGCGGGTCAGTGAGATGAGTGGGTGGACGATACCTAATACTTAGACGAAACTGATTTGTTTGGATTAAATAAACAGATCCCTCACCACATGACTGTTTTTAACATGTGCAGTGTGGTGATGATCATGCCATAGCTGAGTTTGACTTTCAGATCGATATCTGCTAGAGAAAATGCAGCCAGACGTTTTGCTGCAAAGTGATCACATTGCATGATTAAAAAAACAAAAACAAAAAATTTCAAAATCAACCAATTAATAAACACACTATAATTGGGCTAATTTGTGTTTAGGTACATTTTTCTTGCCGCCAATCAGGTCCATAAATGTTTTATCGGCGGGATGAGTGTAAACATGATCCATCGCTGTCTCCAGTGCTCTTGGGTTAAGGATGAACAAAGGCCATGTATAATTCAGAGTGACACAGTTCTACCGCACATTGGCCAGGGTAACTGGAGCCAGAGCTGCCTACGGGGCAGGGCAGGCCAACTCCCACGGGGGATTGAGGCTGAGGCCCGACGTGGCACTGCTATCAACACTAGTCCTGACCTGTACAGTTCCACTGCGGTAGCAGTTCATGTGACAGGGTCAAAGTCTGAATTTACCTTCACAGACTATCGAGTTGCTCCCTGGAGACCTGTTACCACAGCAGCTCCGAAAATATGATGCCATTGCCCGGCACTATGTGGCGCGCACATGATGCTACTGCCCTGCATTACTTGCTATCTTTGCTGCCCTGTGGGCATGTGATGAGGAAACATCTATCCCATTAACACAAGCTGACAGCTTCTTTTACCTTGGCCTCATTTAACGTTTATTTAAAGTTGGGAAGTGAGAGAGAGAGAGAGTGTTGGCAAGGGAGAGCGGAGTGAGAAAAGGTGGGCAGAGTTACGCTGTATGATGGCATGAGCTGCTGCGTGTGCAAGATGGATTGTGCTGCTTGGTGAATGTGTTTGTGTGAATCAGGAGATCTGCACTATTAGCTGTTTTATTACCATTCATTGTGACGACAACAACAAAAGGACAAGCTGCTTTTTATTGTGATGAGAAATGGTGGAAAAGCAGCTAATAGTGTCAATCTTCTCCTGAGTCATTTCCTGTGTGTGCATTTGTGCTTTTGAGATGAGACGCTGTGAGCATGCCTATGTCACAGTGATGTCAGTGAGTCTCCACGCAGAAGGAAACCCCTCCTGAATGATTCACCCTCACCCCCACTGTCACATGAATGCTTGTCACACTCCCCTCCTCTCTGTTCGCTCCGTCTCTTACTCTTGCTTTCTACTGGTGAATCTCTTGCCATGTTTCCTGCAGACTCCTCAGACTCTTTCTGTGATTGCAACTGAATAATTCACCCATCTCTCTGTAATTGTGTCTGCCTGGTTTGATTTCCGTCCATCTACTGAGTATAGGACTTGAGTGGCACGTTCATCCGATGTAATACTGTGGGGAGAGGACGTGTTTTGTGAATCACTGTCGTTACTGGATTCCCTGACAGATATGGACATAAAGACCCACCCCAAAAGACTGTTCCGACAACGCCTGTGATTTGGGGAATCAGATGCAGACATTTAGCATAAATGCCAACTCGTGCAAGAGTCTGCAGAAGCAAGATTGTGGTGATTCTTGCTATCGGTGCCGAGATCAATCAGGGCAGGCAGTGTGGCGTTGAGGAAAGGGAGAAGAAACAAGCCTCCGATATCAGTCTGTCACAGCTAGGTGGATCAATCACAGCTGAGACAGGCCTTGCATTACCAGCAGATAGCCTTTCCCTTAGGCTGGCTGTATTCCTAAATGTAATCCATCAACTATCCACACCAGGCGTGTAACATACCCTGTGTGGGTCGACATACCTGATAGTGCGAGGGCATGATTTGTGCCACATTGTACTGTATCAAATGCCAGCACCGCTCCATGTGATCGTAGCGGTACTTGGAGACATTTTTGGAGCTCCTGAATAGGGTTAGACTGATATATCAGCCAGTCATATCATCCACTGCCAACATGTTTTGTAGATTAATTCTTCATTTAAAGGCAGAAATGTAACCCAGAGTTTCCCCTACCACTGAATAGGTGTTGTGCATTAAATAGCTGCTATCCCTAAAATAATTTCATTAATATACAGTAGGTTTTGGTGAGTTTTATTGTCACATGATGGACTACATGCTGTTTCGGAGGCTTTTCTACCCTGACAAGAATCAAATTCGGTGGCAAACACTGAATTCTTGTAATGTTTTGGCATGAAAAGTTAAAAAATATGTAAAAATATTGTCTATCGCCAGCTTTAATACAAATATATCGGCATTGTCCTTCAAAAACCTGTAACGGTCGAACCCTCCTCCTAGAGCTGCTTGCTTCTTTCCATTTCCATACCTATTGGTATTACAAAACCATTCATTCCTGCCACGGTACAGTCTGTTGACAGTGGAGAGAAACAAATACTGTATGTAAAAGTCTACATGGCTGATTTCGTGGCAGGATTACAAAAATGGACAGATGTTTAGAATTGGTTCACAGATGATCTAGAAATATCTGATTTGCATAGGAACCTGCACCGAGGAGATGACTGTACAACCTTGCAAGTGTGTTTTCCCCACTTTTTCCCATGTGGAGCTATAGTTATAGTTGTGACCCATGCAAACGTCACTGGTTTACATCTAGACAAAGGAAACAAGGGCGATGTCAAAGCCTCAGCAAGTCATGCTACAAAGACAACCATTACTTGTGTCTTTTTAATAATGTCATGTCCGAATTACAGAAGAAGAGACTAAAGCTTATGTCATGAAATAAACAACAGGAGAAAGGGATACTTAATCAGAGGCAATATTCACTCAAAAAGGTCTGGACATGCTCTAAATGAGAGATCTGCACATTTTGTTACAGATGTTGTTGTTTGTAATACTGAGAAAGATTCCACTTTTGGCCAAATACCACAGCTGTTCAGTCATTTCCCCCATTTTCAAACAGTGTAATGAGTCCTACTGTGTAATTTCAGCGCTTAACTGTAGCTGCACTAGAAATCCATCTCTCCTGGCAAATCGTGTGTATTTTGCAGCTGTGAATAGGTTTGGGAAGTTGCAATTCAGATAGTCTCAACTTTTATCGGTTCAAGTGTTGAGCCTGAAACCTAAATACTTGAGACACGATGCCTACTTGTATTAAAATAAATGAGAACACAGATATGCGTAGGAATTGCATATACACAAACAAATAGATTTTGATATTATATGACATGCTAACATTCTAAATGATACGAAAGTAATATAAGATCATCGCCGGTTAGAAATACCTCCAAAATCCTAAACATTGTTTTGTCCTGTCTCGCTGTGGCCTGTTTACTAATTCTACTTTGATCATGATAAATGTGATAATACTGTAAGTCCTGCAGGGGCCGTTCGTCTCTGATGTTATTAATCAAACTTGTGGGACAGGCGGGGACCAGACAGAGCCATCTCAGAGGCAAAGGCTAAGTCTCTGAGGTGATGAGTTACTTTGCCATGCAATGAGCGCACTGTGAATATAAATAGTGTCCATTCATCTCCGGCACAAGCAGACAGAACAAGCTCTCAGACATATTGGATTTTCAAGTTTATTCAGCTGTAGCCAAGTTTTCTTTTGTCTTTATTATAGTCTGTGGTAATAACATTAACGGTAACCTAGAGGTTTTTTACTAAATGTGTAATTGCCAGTGAATTATAATAATGACCGTACAGTCCATATCTTCTGCGAGCCTCTTTCTAAACAGTCGCATATTTCTTAATTTCCTCTCTCTGCTGCTCATGATGCATAACGCAACAGTCAGACGTTAACTGGAAGGGATTTTTGTGCGCAGGGAATTGAGTCCAACATCTCTTCACGTTTTGGAAGCAGATGACCGGGGCTGCCTTTTGTTGCTAGAATGAAAATGTATCATTACTACAAATTTCACAGCATTGTATTAATAAACGAATAACCCATACAGTTTCAATAGTTAAAGGTTAAAGTGCTATTTGTGAGCCATATGGTATTATGGTTACATCCAAATTATGCCAGATTACATGGATAGCCAAATTCTCACTGTTTCAGCTCATAATTGTCACGGATGAGATCTCTAAATGTATCGTGCTTTCATGTTCTTGCTTGCAAGCCCAGAGGCCAGCAGCTCAAGATTGCCTCTTCAGTAGACTCACATGTTGATGAAACAATGTGACTGAGCTGTTTTCCCACATCCAGCAGGCTATGAATTTGTTTCGATCTGCATCTAAATAAAATGTTGTCGCTTGCACTCTGCGTCTTTGAGGCTTGCATCGTGCCAGTAACCAGTATGCTCTTGACTGGCTTCTCCAAGGTCGTTGGTATTGGCTCTTCATCATTGCAGAGCCTCGTTCTTGATGCTGGGGATACTTCCAGCTCACTTGATCTGATCTTGATCCACGGCCACTTGAGGTTTCCGTGGAGCTTGTCCAGTATGTGCTTGATGCATGCTCTGGTTGTGGTAAGCCTGGTCATGGCCTCCATGTGTGCTCTGATAGGAGCAACACAGTCTCACAGAATCTGGTGAAATGAGCACAAACACAAAACTAGGAACGGAATTATGTTCCTCCACCATGAAAACATTGTGATACCATAAACTGGACACGCCATTTTCATGTGTTTGTCAAGGTCAAAAGGTTAGCTAACGGTTAAGTTTAGGCAAGTAAAACAACTTTGGTCAAGGTTAAGGATAAGGTAAGGTTTTGGTCATCGTTACAAAAAGACAAACTTTCGCAGAAAATTTAAACTTGACTCAGGACATACAAATTATCTGCGTGAGTTGGGAATTGAACCCAGATCATTGGAATTGAAGGCAAATGTATACCCATCCAATACCCCAACTAACACATTATTTCAGTGTCAAACTACCGCCTGTTTCTAGACGCATCTCCTCCATCATGTAATCCTTTGGTGGTGGGGAGATGTATTTGCCCGGAGGAAGTTTTGAGACATCTTGCTCATTTCACGAACTTTTGTGAGACCAGGCTGCAGGTAGAGCGGTAGAGAGACAGTCCAGTCCCCAGTCTTTAATCTCCCACCACCCATTGTGATATTCCCATTATCAGCCCAGTTGCAAGTGAGTGTACGGCATCTATACTTGTCATGTATTTGTTCGCCTACAAACAAGCAGAGCGAGGGGCTTTCAGTTTTGGCAGAATTTCTAATGTTCTGTCAAATATTTAAAATGTAAGAAACTGCAAAACCTAAATTGTAAGAGTATGGCATTTTGGTGTGTGTGTGTGTGTGTGTGTATGTGTGTGTGTGTGTGTGTGTGTGTGTGTGTGTGTGTGTGTTTATGTTTCTTTGTGTGTGTGTGTGTGTGTGTGTGCGCGTGTGTGTTTTGCGTTCTCCACTAATTGAATGTTAGAAGAAACGTTGTATTGAGGGATTAGTCTCACTGAGTTTGATCAAGCTCTTCAGTTACAAACCTAATGAATACTGTAGAGAGTGACTGGGAGCAGCATGGATACCAGTTCCATTCCATCAGTGACTTCCATCGTTTCTTTTTCCATAGTCACTTAACACCTTTGAAGTTGTTTCAAGGTATTTTCTTAGTAATGTTCATTTACTTCTAAATGAAAATTAAAAAAAGATTTTAACTCACTTAATATTATTATTTCACCTTGTTAGTTGAGTTTTGTGTTGTAATATTATATTACTTGCTCTAACAACTGATGAAGCAGTTGTAATGGCAAAGAGATTATATTTTCAATCAAATAAATGTACTGATTTATCTCTAAATGAAGGCGGTTCGATGAATGCACAGCATTGAAGCCAAGCGTAAGAGAGATTACTGCACTCATGCATTATAACAGAGCATGTTGTAAAATTGTGCTGACTATTGAGCAAAGACGCAGAAGTGATGTGCATGTGCAGTATCTCTGGAAAGTGTCCACCCACTTTGCCAAGGCCTCATCCCTGCCCACCTGTGAGTTAACATTCACATCAATATGTCTCGCTCCATCATCCTGCCTTAGGGAGGCAACTTACTGTTACTAGTTTATCCTTCCAAGAGTTCGCAAAGTCAGGAGTATGAAAACAATGTGTATATATCACTCATAGTCCCTCTGCAACTGCACCGGCAATTGTTCTGTGTCAGATTTCATGTGACTGAAAAGTGATTTAAAAGTTGTCAGTAAAGCTGGGTGTCCACATTAATGAGTCAGTGAATCAATGAGCACACTACCGCCTTTCACTTGCAGTGGTTGTACAGTATAATTTAGTGGCAGTGTCTGCTACGGCCTTTATTATTCACCCGGCGTTGTGGTGATTTATACCCATCAGCACAACACAGGGCCATGCCAGCAGAATGAGAGATGATATAGCTACAAAACGGAATCAGCCTAAGAGCCTGGTCTCATGAAATGAAAGTTCGGTCAAGGTGCCCCTGTGTCAGACAACGCCTTAGATTTACTGATGTAATCTGATCAGTAAAAGTTGGAGTCATATTTAATAAAGAAGTGCATGTAATGCAAAACCTTTTTTTCTTGTGCTCTTGGGGGTTTGAATTAAAATGATTAAAATGAAAGTTTATTTTCATTCCCTGACAAAAAAAGATGACGCAAGTATGACGTAACTTCAAAATGGCAGCGATGGGAATAAGGTCTATACATATGGCGTCATTTATTATATCTTAAGTTCCAGGATTTCTAGTCTGTTTAATCGTATGTCCTCTTCCAATGTAGGAGTGGAAGGCATGGAGTGCTCTCTCCCCATGGATGGCAGACGTGTGTCCCTCACCCGGCTCTCAAAGGACAGCTTCCGCGAGTGCCAGGTCACCCTCACCCTGACGGACCTGCTCATCATCATCTTCTCGGGCATCTCGGTGTCTGTGGTGGCCATCATGACGAGCTTCTTCCTGGCTTCAACTGTTCACTGCTTCCAGCGCTGGAGCAAAGGCACCAAGGGGGATGAGGAGGAGAGTGAGGAGTGAGAGGAACTTTGTTTTCAGGGCCTGCCTGGTCCTGCCTCGTCCCACAACGAGAGGACAGACAGAGACAGTGCGCACCGTATGTGACACGTTTCACACCGCTTCCTCCCTGGTGAACATCCAGGATTGGAAAACGGTAGGGTTTTGCCCTAGTATGGTGGGAGTTGTTTTCTTTGCACATGGATATCTGAAACACGATAACAAAGGACATTCCCAAGACGCGAGTCAAAGTCCCAATTAAAATGAGTGAGTTCGCTGCTCCACTTGCAAAATTATATTATAGAGTTCATATTTTTGGCTGTGAGAGCCTGTGGTCATCCTTTTATGGCCACTAGCTCTTCAATGTAATACACCAATATAAAAACACTAACACCTAATGAAAGAGACATTTAAAAAAAAAGAAATCGAACTGTTGCTACAATGCTGTCACGTTAGTCTTAGAAAAGCCAATAACTTACCGACATCAAATCACATGAGATGTCCAGATTTGGAGTCTGAAATCCCGCAAAATGACATCAAAGTTAGCATGACCTCTTAAATGACTGCGGGCTCACAGAGCGTTAATTATTTTTCATCTGAGCTTTGTCTGTCTGCGTAGGAAAGAATGTCAAAGGATGTCATATTGTCCTCAGTATTTAGACTGCCTAAAACATGTTGTGCTGGCATATCCTGCCATTTACAGATACTGAAGAAATGTTACATGCAGGTATCTGACATATGAAGGTAGAAGTCCCAGTGGGTCTACACGTTGTTTCAACAGTATATTCATTGTATAATCACAAATCTGCATACCAAATAAAACAATGTACAGTCAAGC
>OMLI01063173.1:5346-16206 GCA_900302605.1 Rondeletia loricata
TGAGATTATATTTAGAGAATATAGTTTATAGCCGTCAGTAGGCCAAATGTTTGTATAATGTTTATGTGTGTGTGTGTGGGAGAGAGTGAGAGAGAGAGAGAGAGAGAGAGGATGGGATAGAAAGAAGAGAGAGGCTGTGACAGCCACAGAAAGAGACAGACTGCCCATCCCTGCTTTACTTTGCCTGTAGTGCACATTTACAGAACCATAACTGGCAATATTCAAACTCCTTAAACATTCAGAGCCTTGTCAGGGATGTTAAATTGCTTCTTCTAAGCAGGCAAATGCTGATGCAGGATACAGATAATGGCAGCAAGACAAACAAAAACGATTCATCTGTTTAGAACCAGCATCTGTTAACAACAGATGCGTACAAACCAAACATGTTCCATACTTTATCAATTTCTTCATGTTTTTTTTTCTTCTTACCTTGTCTTGTTTAGATCAAGAGCACCAATTGAAAGCAAAGAGGCAAATAACTCAGATATTGTTCCCTTGATGACAGTAAACAGTTCATTTATATGATATATGTAATGTGTGTATTATTACCAAATGTCAGAGCAATAATAAAAAGCCGAAACAGCCTGCAAAAGCACAATTGGGCACATCCACATCCACATCCAAATTGATTATGGCCACTTTTCCTGCTTTTCCACATTTTGTGTTATTGACATGACCTATTTGATGACAGATAACATTATTCTTGCATCTCTCTCTGTGATGGCACAGATTAAATGAGCTAATACAAAGTACTCTGTGCACTCCATTTCTAAACACAACACATGCTCTCGAACAGAGTCGAGCAGAGCTGCCTGGCAAAACCGGGAAATTGTCATTCAATCTCCATAGCAATTAAATTATTCTAACACAAGCATCAAGCTCCGAAACACAAGCATCAAGCTCCGAAACACAAGCAAGCAGCCTGACAAAATCCTTCCACTGAGTTGAGGCATATGAGCTACTGTAACAGGATGTCGGTGTTGTTGGTCTGACTTTAATAAGCTCTTAAGAAATTGTCACACAGGATGAAAAGGTGTCAAAATGCTATCTGTAACTTCAAAGATCAGCTGTCTTGCCTGTCTCTGCATACAAACATGTATATCCTATTTCCTCCGAGCGCTCTGTAAGTCACTTGCTGATTTCATAGTGTGAGTGTGCACCATTAAGTAAGCTTCAGCAACTGTTTTTAAAAGGTTTGCAGTGGCAACTTCAATATATTTATGATAAATCATTTAAAACGTTGGTAACCTTTTTCAGTCAAAAGACACATAGGTCACATGCAGTACAGTAATACTGCAGAAAACTTATTTTAGATTGTAAGAGTCAGATTTCCTTTGTAAGAAAGAATGGGCTGCTGCTGTGGGAAAATATTTCCACCAAAGTGTATGTAACCCTGTGGTGTAGCTAAAAACTACACCTATTTCATATATGTATATAATTAATACTGAGAGTTTGAACTGAAATAACACTGAGAGCAAACAACCTTGAAGAAGCCCCCACCTTTGGAACACGGAAGCAGAGATCCAGTTTTGACCCGCACTAAGGGAGATTCCCAGCACGCCTGACCAGTGTCTTAAGTAACGCCCTGTTGAGAAATGATTGTTGTCTGAAAAACAAAAGGTGTAACTACAGAATAAGATCCAATAGGATCCATCAAAGGAGGGATTTCAAAGTCTATATAAACTGAAGCGCACTGAAGGGAGCTTCTGTAAGTCTGTCCACATGGGCTTACTCGGTTTATTGTATTCTGTCATGTTTGCAGTAAATCTATATCTGCATCAGACTTTGGGACTCAGACGCATTTTTTTGAAGTCGTCTGATAGTGTGAATTCTGAGCTTGAAAAACTCAGTCTCATTCCTGGACCTGTTGGGACTCTGTTACATTTTGAACTATTGGATTTAAACTTATTTCTGAATTTGTAGAACTCAGTTTGATTTGTGAACTTATTGAACTTACGGTAATCTTTTTTTTGAAACTATTGGATTTAGCTTTTCATGCTACTATTGTTAATAATGAGAGGAACAGTGTGGAAAAAAGACCAGCGCTCATTTGGCCCTGGGGCTGAGTTTTATCCTCCCACAGTGTGTAAATCCAAGATCTTGAGAGCAGTGCACATGTGCAGTGGATATGTTTACCCAGCCCTTCTCACCACTGCCTTAATGCTAAGATTAGTAATAGAATGAAGTGTCAGATAGTTCTCCTTCCTTGTCTGTGAGTGTCCGTCCTGTCTGTGTCTTACTGATTCTCTCACCAGTTTGTTGTTTTTACCTTGAAGAATCAAGTAACGGAATGAATACAATCTGGAGGTCTTGCAAATACAGATAGCTTTATTTACAAAAGTAAGCAAGGGGTTATTGTCATCCATGTTTACTATTAGTTGAGTCATACAATTATGAATAGGTATCATATAGGTATAGGTATTTATTATATTTATTTTATTTGAGTTGTTCTATTAAGTTTTAACAAAACACGATTACACGATTGATAATTCATACAGCAAAGTGACTCTAATCTGTGTATATTTCTATTCAAACTCCTCCCTGTCAGTTGTTGGTTAAAGGCCATAACAGTGTCCTGCTGTCACTCTTCCTGCTCAGGCTATCTGGCGGGGCATTGGCTAATAAAAGGATTAGGATGTTAATTGAAACTTGCTTGGTTGATTAAAACATTTTCAAAGCATTAGAACAACCCCGGCTATGATTAATATACACCTGTCATAACTAATTACATTAATACTGAAGAATGATTAGGCCTGTCTCGCTCCGTCTTCCGCTCCTCCTTCACCACTCTATCACACTCTCTGCTCTTGATTAATGGATTTGAGGTGTCACGTGGCTTTGTGGGTATAAACAGTAAGAGATCACATAAAAAAGACCTGAAGCTGGTCCAAGACTGTTCCCAAAGTAATCCAATGCTTTGACAAACCTTTGTTTAGTTTAAAAGTTTAAACCGTATTGATTCTGTAAAATCTTTGCACAATGGCAAACAGCAATGCCAAGGTTGTTTGTTGCAGTGTGATTACCAAAAGAGCCTTGTTGAATAACCTTGAGTGGCTCTAATTCCTAATCAGTGATACGCAGACCATAATGAGAAAGGCTGCATATAAGTCCATTTCGGATTCTGTGAAAACAGATACTTTGTCTGATGTCTAGAATCAATAGCATATAATTAGCAGTTAACATATATGCCAATCTCTAAATAAATTAAATATGGGGGGAAAAGATACGCAATTGAGTAATCAGGGCTCTTCAAAGGCTATATCATTTGCTTGATTTTACACTTCTTGCAATCATTGTTTGGCCCTTGCATTTTTTATTGATTGTTGTACGAGTCCAGCTTTTGTGCTCTGAGTATTTTGTCATTGAATTCTCTGGTCTTGATTTTCAGTCTTCACGACTGCAAAGACTGCAAGACCAAGTACCACTCAGCCTGGGAACTTATAAAGTTTAAAACCAAAATGGCCATCATATTTCTCCCAGTATTCACATACATTTATCAGTTCAATCTTTTGCAATCAGCGGGGCATCATTTCATGTTATGAATAGTAATACTTGTGTTTTCTTTTAGACCATGAGCGGATCGGGAAAGACTCGTCCTACGAACAGGAGGGGAAGGTCCAGTTTGTGATTGATGCAGTCTATGCCATGGCACATGCTCTACACCACATGCATAAAGATCTCTGTCCTGGCAAAGTTGGCCTCTGCTCCAAGATGGATACCATCAACGGGACACTGCTGCTCAAGTACATCCGCAATGTCAACTTCACAGGTGTGTATTCTTAATTCATGTGCCACCAGGGACAAGAAGGGCATGCACATGTACATACAGTACAAACCATAATCACTAACTCATTTTGTTGTTTAATCTATAAAGCCTATCCCATGAAATAATTGCAGGAAAATTCTAATTCTTTGAATTTGGAGTCTTTATTGGACCTTAAAAAAGATGTCCTTGCATGCTTTTTTTTTTTTTACATTTTTGATACATTCGGCATTTAAGGCCATTTATTGCTCAAAGAATGTAATTTTTTAACAAACAAAATAGAACATTTGTAGTGCATTTGGACCTTCTCAGTTGGTTTGGTATATTTTTGGGTTCATTTTTTTCAACTGGAACCTTTTTACATCCCCATATACCATATCAGTCTCAGTATCAGTCCCACATCAGTCTCAGTATCAGTCCCACATCCACGCGGCACGGTGGTGTAGTGGTTAGCACTGTCGCCTCACAGCCAAGAGGTCCTTGGTTTGAATCCCGGCCGGCCGGGGCCTCTCTGTGTGGAGTTTGTGTGTTCTCCCCGTGTTCGCGTGGGTTTCCTCCAGGTACTCCGGCTTCCTCCCACACCAAAAGACATGCATGAAACGTTAGGTACACTCCTGCCATTGCCCTTGACCAAGGCATTGGCCTCAGAACTTGAGCTGGTCCCAGGCCGTCCTTGTAAATAAGAATTTGTTCTTAAGTGACCTGCCTGGTTAAATAAAGGTTAAATAAGAAAAAAGATTTCGCAGTTGTGTTGACTGATCTTCCATCTTTCTGTGCACTGTACATGTTTGTCTGTTCTGCAGTTCCCTGTAGCATTTCATCAGTAACAAACTGTTTGAAGTACATGTATGGTGTCCAGTCAGATCTGTCTTCTGAGTCTTCCTCACCACATTCCAATTTAATGTTGGCTGGAGGTTCACATTTTACTTTTCTCCAACGATATTCTTTCCTTTTATTTTTGATCTTTTTCCCTTTACCCCTTGCTGGTTTCTTTGTTGTGTCCTGTCTTGTCGTTGGGTCCTCTTCTTCTGAGCTTATCTCACTTTCATCTTGCAAGTCTTCCTCATCACTATCATCTGAACTTCCCTCAGTATGCATTATAGGACGAGTCCATTCCTCATCATCATCATCTTCCTCTAACTGTTCCATGTCACTTGTGTTGCCATCCGTAATGATTTTCAAGACATCTTCAACACTGTACCTTTTTTCCATTTCTTCTCTGAATTGGAACAACATAAAATTTCTATGAGCCATTGCAACATAATATATATAAAAATATATATAAATAACTCCATCTCTTCTCTGAATATCTGTATTTATGTGACATTTCAATGTTTAATTAGTTTACTTTATTAATCAAAACAGTATTTTTTTTTTGGTTGAATGATTGTGAATTAACATTTCATCTGTACATGGTGTCATAATAATGCAATGGTATTTTCACTACAATAGTTCTAATAAATATAATTTGACTGTTGTGCCAATGTTAATGGAGAGTGAAATAATGACAACATATTGGAAATCTCACATTTCATAGCCAAAACTGCACCTTATTTGCCACAGAATGCATCACTTCTTGGCTAACAGCAAACACTAAATTCAAACACAGAACGTAGACCAACACTTTTTAGAACACATTTCTGTATCTGTATTAATTATTACTATTACTATTATGGCCATATGCTATATTAATTTACCTACATCTTAAATGATCCCATATTCTGAAATAAATATCCCATTTAATATACCTATGCTGATGTAGAATACCGATTCATATACCTTTTTGTGCAATGTGCAAGACTGACTTTGTTAGTTCACTACTTTTCTTTAGCCATTGACAGTGTTTTGTCTGCTGCTGTTGATCATTGATAGTTATTATGGAAAATCAGAACAACAATGATGACAAGTACAGTGATGAGGGGGATGAACATAATGAAATATTTAGATGCAGCGCTAAAATTGATATTTAGAATCTGAAAAGTTATGTTTTAATTTATGGTCTGAAAATATGCAAGATGCAAAGAACATAAAGCAACACTAAGCAAGTTGCACAAGCTCTGAAAATGAAATCTTATAGGCCTACATGTAATAAAAATAAAGATACATGTAGTGACATATACATAAGCAGGTCATGTAAACAGCATTTGTAGAATTTACCATCACTGGGATGAGGGCCATGTTCATGAATATTAATGTGCATGTAAAGACATAATAAAAATGTAACCCTTCTCTCTGCAGAACAGGGTCAGCGCTAGTGGTTATAATAACTTGAACTAATTATACATCAGATGAGTAGAGGGTCAGAATAACAAAGTGTTCATGCAATCAAGCAGAATGCAACAAGAGCATATTGACATAGTCACAACACAGCTCCACCCTCACGGGCAATTATACAGTAATGGATACATTTATTTGGATGAGAATTACAGAGCAGGATCTCTGCGAGTGGAGCAGTCACAGGATTGCAAGTACCTGACAGGACTGATGTAAATGTTAAAGGAGATGAGATGCAGCGATGTATCATTATTTCCCTAATGGAGATGGAAAGGAGACTGTGCAGCACTCAGCCATGTATTACTGTAGCCCCCAACTTCAAAGTCAAAACATTGTTTACCTGTTCCTGAGTGTGCTTATTACTATGTAATCAGGTCACTCCTCATTTGTGTCAAATCTCCAGAGAAAAGAAAAATCCTGTTTGTAGCTGTATCCTGAAGTCATATTTGTATAAAGTTTCACAAGCTAGATCAATTCTCCTAGCACTGGAGCAAAGCCTTACTCTGAATGGGACTTGTTGTTATAGAAATTAAAACTTAAATACTTCATGCATTACTTTAGTCATGGAGTTATATTACTGGAAGGCTTCTCAGCACTGAAGCCATTGGGGTAACAGCTAGGATGGCTAGAAAATCAATGCTACAACACATTACCGGAATACATTGCTTTTAACGGTCTTTCAGCACAGTGGAATTGAGAATTTAAAAGGTTTTAAGGAAAACAACGGGAAGTGTCCACATGATCCCACAGTATTCTGGGAATTGTCTATAGGCACCCATGCTGACTAAAGGAAAGAAGAAACCTGGCCACTACCTGGCCACTGCTGAAACTGATACTTACTGATACATGGCATTTACACTGTAATCCCTATAAGGAAAATGCCCCTGGCTATATTCATAAATAGCATGTACTCATTGACACTATGCTATTTTCTTTAATAAGCCTTTGAGTCACACAAGGACCTTACATAAACCAGATTGTAAGGTGGTGAAAATACATTTCAAAGTGTTAAAGGGTTGTGATTAAAGGTTGGCTGGTTACATTGTAATATGTTTGATTACTAATTTAGGCATTTTGAATGTAACTTGAGAACCCACTCATTCAAGCCATCATATAGCACTGTGTGGCTGATGCGGAATGCTCAGACTTTGCCAACAGTAATTTAGCACAGTGTTTAAAAAGTTTTGCTGTAGATGTGTGGTTGTACAAAAAATAATGGGCACTTTCCTGCATATCAGAATTAAGTATTTCCCTCAGACCATGGCATAAGGATTGCTAACTGTTGTAACTGCCTGTAAATTACAGAGTTGAGAAGTATATACTCCAAATGCCTTTCTCCTGACCAAGAAACCAGGAAAAATAGGGATAAAATACAGCAGTCACAAAAAGAAGAGTGGAAGCTGAAAAGATAATCAACCCCAGCATTGGCCCTTAACTCTGCTCAGTTGGATGACTAATAACCATGCAAGGCTCAGCCTCCATTTAGCCATAAATTGTAGTCTCTGACAGTTCTGCATCTTAGTATTTCAAAGTTACTGTTTTGTATTCATGAGGAAATGTATGGCAATTGTATTTTTGTTTAACTTTTATTGTTAGGTTTGTAGCAAATGCCTTCATCAAAGCAATAGTTTACTGGAGCCATCTTCAGCCTTCCAAGTTCTACAAAACAACAGCAGAAAAGCAATATATCTACCTTGTTTTGATAATTTTTGATAAAATATTTCTAAACATATTATATTTCCCATTGCTTTGACTAATGGCTTAGGTGGGAGTGGAGTGGTCATTATTTTTCAACCGTTACAGTACCAAACATGAGATCCTGAGAATGACTATGTTGTTTGAATAATGTTGAAAAAATCACTGTAGAGGCTGCCAGCATTACCTTCAATCAAACAGCCCATCTTAAAATTGAGAATAATATCAGCAGGGTTGGAATTGTAATTCACCCACTAGCCACTGGTGAGTAGATTTAGCCTGAGTAATTTAAATTTAAGGATCACTAACAACAAAACTCAATTTCACAGCCGTTCATGAGTAAATCTGAACCACGTCGACATGCTCATTTTCTGTCTGACTTAAAATTGCCTATTAATAATGTATTAAGAAAGTAGGGTAATTATTCTCAATACACTGTGTGCACATATTGCACACATTTCCTCTCCTGCCTCCATTTCATTTTCAGTGCAGTTAGGCAGAGCTGCAGCTGATAGCAGTGGATGGGTATTACGCAATTACATGGGTTTCAATCCTTAGAGTTATCTTTTTTTGAGTAGTGTTACCTCAAAACTCTAGGGCTAAAATGAAGACCCAGTTATTAAACAAGCTATGTTTGTTAATATTAGCTGGTTATACATGAAAATAGCAATGTATTTTTGCTATTTAAAGGGGAATGCCACCCATTTGAAGAATTCACATATGTTATTTCAAGACAGTTGAGTTAATGTTTGTGAACTTGCACCGCTCTTTCCTAAAGCTGGAAATCAGAGAGAGAACCCTTGAATTTGTGATGTCACTGGGAAGTAAAATCAAGTTCAAGTTAACTTTATTTATAAAGCACACTTAAAAAACAACAAGTGTTGACCAAGGTGCTGTACAAGTATTTACAAAACACATCAAGAGATGACAAAACAGGCTAAAGAAAAGAGGTGGGTTTTAAGGTGCGATTTAAAAGTGCCAATAGAAGGGGCAAATCTAATACTGGGGGGTAAGGCGTTCCACAGTCTAAGGGCCGCAACGGCAAAAGCATGATCCCCTTTACACTTCAGCCTAGACCATGGAACAGCTAAAAGCTTTAGGTCAGTAGACCTGAGAGACCTGCAGGAAACTTGGGGGTGTAGGAGATCGGAGATATAAGATGGGGCCAAACCATTAAGGGCCTTAAGAACAACTAATAAAACCTTAAAATAAATTCTGCATCAAAGCATTGTAGCAGGAGTTACAATAATCGAGGCGACATGAAATGAAGGCATGAATGACTATTTCTAGGTCATGAAAAGAGAGGAAGGACTTGACTTTGGATATGGTTCTGAGCTGGAGGAAGCTGGATCTGACTACTGAGTTTATCTGTTTATCAAAGTTAAGGTCTGCGTCGAAAAATACCCAAAGATTCTTGGAAAAGGGCCTGACATAGGGGGACAATTGGCTAAGGTTGTCAGTTATGGTAGTGATAGAGTTCGGGGGGCCAAATATTACTAACTCCGACTTGCTCTCATTGAGTTGGAGGAAGTTACTAGACATCCAACATTTGATTTCTTCCAGACAATCCCTGACGTTGTCCAAGGAGCACAGATCATTGGGTTTTAGAGGGAGGTATAGCTGGGTGTCATCAGCATAACAGCGGAATTAAATATGGTACTTGCGTATGATTTGACCAAGAGGAAGCAAAGCGTATAGAGAGAAGAGAATGGGGCCCAAAATGGACCCTTGAGGGACCCTACAGGGGATATTAGCTGAGGAGGAAGTAAAATTGCCCAAGATTACTGAAAATGTTCTGTTCGTAAGATAAGAGGAAAACCAATCTAGAGTTGTGCCATTAATACCGACCGTATGCTGAAGGCGGTTAATCAAAATGACATGGTCCACTGTGTCAAAGGCTGCGGTGATGTCTAAGAGCAATAAAATGGCACAGTCACCAGAGGCAACAGATAGCAGTAAGTCATTTAGCACTTTAAGTAGTGCAGATTCTGTGCTATGCCGTGCTCTAAAACCGGATTGGAATTCATTGAGGATGTTATTAAGATTCAAGTGGGAGAGCAATTGAAAGAGAACAAACTTTTCAAGGACTTTAGAGAAGAATGGGAGTTTGGAGATGGGATGAAAATTGTTTGGAACTGTGGGGTCAAGGTTGGGCTTTTTAAGGAGTGGATGCCCCATTGCATGTTTAAGACAGGAGGGAACAGTACCAGTGGAAAGAGAATTATTGATAATAGAGAGAATACTGGGGCCTACAGTGTCCAGAACATGTTTGAGGAGCCTAGATGGCATGATATCAGTGGAGCAGGTAGTAAATCTAATCTTAGAAACAATTCTCTACATGCCCTGTAGATAATGCAGCATGATAATGATAATGCAATTAAAACCCCTGGAATTTGGTGAGACCCCTGATGCACACACACATTTGCAGAGGAGAGAAAATAAGTCTATACTCCAAACTTCTCTGACTCACAGGTTTCAGCAACAATCAACAATCAATACTCTGACCTAAGTCAATATCAATACTAAAAGCCAGGAACATGAGACCTAAGACTCAGATTTGTGATGCCATCAAGCTGTCAGGTCTGGATATTTTGTATTTCCTTTATCTGTTCTGAACCAGAAAATATGATTCTGTCTCATTTACCATATTTCCCAATCCATTATCTTTGAAATAGCTGTAGAATTTATTGTACAGTGCATCCAACTATTTACTCTATGCAGTTAAAACACATTCAGCTGCAATTTAGACCATTTAGAACTTATGGCATTGTTGGCATGTTTTATTTACTAAATACTTTTTTGCACACCGTTTTGACATATTTCAACATTTTACGTATACAGAAATATTGGGGGAAAGCATTGTGAAGTGGAAGAGAGAAAGAAAATGGAGTGGGGGCAAATAGATAGAGTGATGGGGATGCTATTAATGCTCTTTTAGGTCATCTAACATGGCCCTCCTGACCATCCCTCGCTCAAAAACTCGGAGGTGACCGTGCGTTTGTGGTTGTGGCTCCCAAACTGTGGAATAGCCTCCCGCAGTCAATAAGATCTGCTCCCTCTTTGGACGCTTTTAAGTCTCAACTTAAACCCCACTTTTATTCACTAGCATTTGAAAAACCCTAAATGTG
>OMLI01063191.1:0-10868 GCA_900302605.1 Rondeletia loricata
AGTCCCGTGTATTGATAATGTTAATGTTACCACACCGTTATGCATTCTGTCCGTTATAAGTCAGTATTGGACATAATGTGTGTCATCAACTCTGATGCTTGATTCTCAGTTAAAGCCTTGTCAGCCTCACAGTGACAGCAGCATCCTGTGGTTAGTTTTCTAACAGACAGGCTTACTGTATGTAACATGACACTCCATCTTCATCTGCACAGTTACAAATGGAACACTCACTGACAGAAAAGTGTTCACCACAAGCCAAGTTCAAGAACAAGAGAAAAGATTAAGAGATTTATATAGAATTTATATTAAAATATTTTTAGTTTGTTATTTAAAGAACATTAAGCAACAACTTGGATGCAGGCAATTTTTTTCTTAATGCATTGCAGAAGTATCGGATCGGGACTCGGTATCGGCCGATACTCAATATTAAATTACTCGGATCGGGGGGGGTGAAAAAACTTGATCAGGACATCCCTAATAATTTCCAATGCAAGCAGTTTGCTATCTCAAGAGCTTATTATGATATGTGTTAACAAGGGGCTTTGTAGTGAGTGATATGTACTGGGTATAACTTCATATGCAAGACTCACCTCCTACCTATGTCCTACCTATGTAACCTACCTAACAACAGGTTTGGTGGACTTGTTTGGCAATGCTATCCTACCCAGAAACATCAATCTAGAACTTCGTAAAAGGCTCTGTTCATACTTTGTGCTGGTGAGAGCCTTCGTGGACTTGATTTGAGATGCCACCCAGAAATTTCAAACCATATAATTTTATAAATAAGGCTCACACCTTACCTGGTGCTGGACAGGAGTTTGGTGGACTTGCGTCCTTTAATGGTGATCTTGTGTGATGCCCTCTCTGCCACTCTGCTGGTCGGCTCCTCAGAGTTCGGGGGGGCAGGTGGGACACGGATCCTCAGGCCAAACAAGTGCTTCTTTTTCTTTATTTCCTTCCCTGACATAAACCTGGTAGAGAGAAGGAGGAGAGGGGAAATGGCAGTCAGGAAGAGAGTTGAAGTTCATAAGTTGAAGATTTTAAGGCAATCATCCAAATTTAAACAATGATTAATAAATAAAAAACGTACATGCTTTTATTGCCGTTTAGTGCTTCCAGAATACTTTCATATCGCTCTGATCTTGGAGTGTTGGCAAGCTGACAGGGAGGGTACCAGACAGGAGAGAAATTGTGAAAAAAAGGCAAATATCAGAGAAAATGAACATATATAGTTTCTACAACAAAACACATTTTGGCATACTGTAACATTTTAAAATAATTAACCTTCCAGGACAGTCTGACCATGTGATTTTCTGGCATCCAATCCACTGAGATGTACTCGCCAAATCCGACACACATGCGCTTTGATATGAAATTAAATTTTTGGCCACCGGTATGTTAGATATGGAACTTAGTGACTAGTCCTCTTACCTCCCCGAGCTGCAGCAGCTCCCAGTTGTCGTTGATGTAGCTCATCAACTCTATCTCAGAGTCAAAGTACTTCTTCTTGTGGATCACACTCAGGTTGTACAGGCTCAGGTGTGCCACATCCTCCCTGCAACAGTGTAGTGAAAAATTTACTGTGGCAAAGGAATAATTACAACAAAGACAACAGGCACAATGTATACTTAGAAACAATGTAGAGCGCACAAATTAAAATGTAACTTGGTAAGGCGCAGTGGTAATGGCAAACTAGGCAAGAAAAGATGAACTATTCATAAATGTAACTAAGATGCATGGGGCATTTTGGAATAAGTCTATCCATTTGGTGTGAAAGGGGGCATTGTGTCTAGAGATTGTCTTGAGATTCAACTTAATGAGGCTGTTTCCTTGTGCGCGCGCACACACACACACACACACACATACAGCTATCTCTGTGTCAAAGTACTTCTTGTGGATCATACTGAAGTTGAACACAACTTGAGATTCACTCACCATCTGAGAGGCAGTCGGCTGAGGTACTCTGGTCCACAGTTGCAAACAGAACAAATAAACAGATAAAACCTGAAGACACAGAAGCACAAGATTGTGTTAGCTCATTTTCATTGCACAATGATTCAAGAAATAGAATCAAAGAAATTAAGACAAACAATTTTTTTGGGTGGGGATAGTTTTTGAGAGATGTCCAAAAAAATATATATATATATAAAATTTAAAGGAGCAGTATTTGTACCTGTCTCCATAGAGCATGGGCATCTGTAAGCAATGGACACACGCCTCATGGAACCACTGCTGACACCTGTTACACTGCAGCATCTTCAGGTACCAGCTAGAAGAGAGAAAGAGAAAGAGTTAGCGGTGTCTGTGTAAAGCGGGAATTATACTTCTGCAAAAATACACGTAAACGTCTCTGCGGATCTACGCAGAGAGGGGTGTTATGGGTAACCATAGGTCGCAGAGGAGCCGATGTGCACACCTCCCAAATCTCAACAACACGTTGTGCAGTCCTGCGAGTCAAACAAGCTGATTGGTTGAATTGGAGAAACATGCTCCAGCCTTAATTAATCTTTAACTTTTTACAAATGAACGCGTGTATGCAAGTGTGTGCTCGAACTCTTGAGTGTGTTCATTCAAGTGTGTACGTGTTACTCACTCTCCTGGACCTCCGCAGTAGCAGTAGCACTGCTGGATGTTAATCTTGTGGCCCTGGTCCCACGCCAATTCTTCCAGGGCGTATGGGAAGGACAGCTGCAACTCCATGTGCTGCTGCTCCTGCTTCTCTTGCTGCTGAAGGCCTTTAGCATTAGCTCCCTTGCTCTGAGCACCTCCCCTCTGTCAACCATACACACAAACAAAAACATAACAAAAAATAACATTAACAAAAGCATGTTTACGCCTACATAAAACCATCTACCCAGACACGTACTGTATTTAAACTACACGTACAGCAATCAGTCTGGCCTATTAGCATATATAAATAAACCAGTGACTGGTGATTATGACTGCCAATAATTTGCCATGATATTAACACACATACATCCAAATAAACATACAAACACAAGCTGGCCTGTAAGCACAAACAACTCATATATGCAAGTCAAGGTTATCATTTATCCCTCCACTCCCAACTACAGCTGTACCTTAGGTGTAGCAGCGAGCTCACACTCCCTGCAGAGCCACTTGTCATCAGAGTCAATGACAGTGGCATCGATGATGGGGGAGTGGCACAGCTGATGGTACCCTAAAGACAGCAGAAACATTCGATCAAACAGAGCTGCCTATGTATTGGATCACTGTTTCCAGAATTACACATCCCCCTGTTGGCCAGGGAATAAATCTCTTTATGTCTCTACGCATATAGAAAGGAACATTTTAATATGACAGTCTCTTTTTTTTTTAAACAACAAAAAAAAGAAAATAACTGCACTATAGCACACTTTGTTCAATATTAGGAATAAGAACATAAAGGACAAGAGGACAGTACCTTGACCACACTTGTCACAAATGACAATCTCATTGGGTTCCTCTGAGCTTTCATCCTGGCATATGGAGCAGACAATGTCATCATCCTCATCATCCTCATCATCCTCATCCCCTGAAACAGACAAAACAAGTCAGGACCAAGAATCACAACTCTGATGCAGGATAGTTATGAAAGGGAACAGACCAGCCAAGCACCTCAAAAACTGCTTTAACTAGGCAACAACGAGAAATAGGTCAAATTATTGTTTGAAATTGACTCGTTTCAGTATTTGACTAAATTCCAGCCAGACTAAATCAAACACTGAAAGAAGTGACAGAATTTAACTAAATTTACCATGGATCGATAGAAACTTTGGTAAAGAACAGATAAAACCCATAAGGTTACCAAAACCCAAAAGGAAAAGCACTGTAAATAAACCAGTAGCCAGCAGCCACAACTTACAAGGATAAATAGGCTATAGACAATAGAGAAAGAAAAAAAAGTTTAAAGGCATGACATGGAAAGCAAACAATACAGCAATTTGAGGGTGTTTGTATGTGTGTGTATTAGACACATGCAGTTAAATTAAGTCTAAAAGATTCCTTCCAGTTAATGTAAATATGCCAGCATTCATGAATAATCAGTCAGGTGAGATGATACTGAATAATCGTATGTTTGAGACAACAGCTTGAGATTTGAGATGATTTCATCAGACTGCTGTTGAATATTCTTTAGGCCTGTTGTAAATATATGTTGACCACCCCCCCCCCCTCAAATAGCCGCTGGAGTGTGGCACAAAGGTTGCATAAAAGGGTTATGTCACAGAAGAGGTGTTAACTCTACTGTGAACCCAGTGAACTTGCTAGTGGTGGCAATAACCTTAGAAAGCACCACAATACTGTGTACATATGGCTGTGCCGCAGCATTGGGGTCAGTTCAGAAATTTTATTTTCAACCAAAAAATAAAAATGTTCCATAAACACTTTCTCTTTTTAAATCTATTTTTTTTAAAACTAGCTATTTTATTAGTAAGGGAATTGTAGCTTAAATTTGCATCTGTAATTGAATGATCTGAAAGTGGACTGACACATGTGGCCAGCTCACTGGTACTGAAGCCAGACATTTGGTGGACTGTTAACTGTCAGGGACAGAGTAGGAGATAACTCCTGGCTGAATAAGGCAGATAGGGGAGTGGACAGTAGAATACTCACCCAGGAAATCAAACAAAAAAACAACAACCCAAGACTAGAAATTAATCTGTACAGAAATTAAAAGCTGCACAACTGCTGCCAGGCAGTAAAATAGCATTGATATATTTTGGATTCCTTGTAAATTATCAAGAAATTGCACTTTCATTCACTATCAATATTCAATCGCAACATCAAAATATTACAATATTTCACAGACATACGAAGTGCCATACTGCCAGAAGTTGATGGAACTTGCCTGTCTGAATATCCTTCCAGAGAACCCAGGACTTTGACCGGTCTTCAAAAACCACAAAGCATCGCTGCTTGTCCTGATCTATCTGGAGGAGGGAGAAAAAACATGCACAGGTTCAACACCACACTGTATTTTTAAAAACCAAAATTACACAAGTATTATTACACAAAAACGTTCTTTCCAAATAACTTGACAAGAGAAAAAAGCTCTGGGCACCAAAAGGTACAGCTCAGGGCTTTACACGCTGGAAGATTCACCAATAGGCCTTATCCACTCCCAGTTACTCTTGACCAGAGTGTTTCCCTCACACTTACCTTTGTGATAGTTCCCAAGTAGAACAAGCCGTCTGACCACCGGGCCAAGACGTCCTGTCCCTCTGTGAACCTGTCAGACATGGCGTCTTCTCCATACTCTTCCCTGGCAGAGAGGCTGGTGGGGGACAGGGGTGCTGCCTGATGCTGCCGCTGGGGGTGAGCTCTCTGATGGACAGACAGGTGGTCCACAGCCGCCGAGTCTCTGAACAAGCAGAGACAACAGGGAGAGAGGTGAGAAGACGTGCACTTAGGATGGGGATTTAAGCGAATCATATTTTGGCAATATTTTTGGTGATACTGTGTAGTCATTCTGTGCCCTTTACCCAATCTTTAGCTATTTTCAACCAGTGTGCTGACAGTCTGCATAGTGTGCCATTTTGCAATCAATAATTAAGATGTGAAATATAATTTTGTGTCTTGCATGCATGTGCAATGGTATTAAAAGACTGATACACTGAGGCCACAGAAGATCTTACAAAGCTAAAACTGATGGTGACAAAAAACAGGACATCACAGCACACATGCCATCTTCCCATCCAGTGGACACAAACTATTCACAGTACTCCATCATCACGAGGCCGTCTTGGTGGGAAAACAACAGGTGATTCTACTCAAATAATCGGTGATAATTTGTAATTAATGACAGCCACGGCCAGTAGGCTGCGTGCAGGGCAATGCCGCATGTTGCTACGAATGAAGCGCATCCCACGTGGAAAAAACAAAACTAATTGCAGGCAATTGGGGACACGGTCCAGATTACGGGACAACATTACAAGTGAGTGCCGATGACAGCTGTCAGTCGTAATTATACAAATGTTACACTTGACACTTTTATATCGCGCTGGACACGCGGTATTCACCGAGATATGTTGGAGAAAGTAGGCTTTGGTTTACAGTTCCCTTCCTTGCTGTCCGTCAGTCCGAGCTTCCCTTTGTTCGGCCGCTGAGTAACATAGTCAACATTAAGGCCACTGAAGAGGACGAAAGGACACTAACTTTGCGATAACGTCACGAGCTGAAATAATATTTAGTGTATGAAGTAGTTCGCAAGGCCGAGCGGTTACAGTAAAGTATCCACATGCAAAGGCATGACTGACGGACAGGTCGCCAGCCGAAGACCCTCGGACCCACACCCCCCACAAGGAGGACAACACTGTGATGCAAGTTACATGACAACAATACCTCATTCGGTCACCTCCGCGTACACAACTGACTCATACGATGAAATAACAGGATAGAATCGATCACTGTTATCTCGCCCCTTTTGTTGTTGACGTTATCTCGAAAGTGTAACGCGAAGATTTTCAGCGCTCGTGCGTTCTTCAGAAAATAACAAACGGTTCATTTTCCCCCAGTACGTTCGCCATTTTGGTTTCCCGCTGATGGTCCGGGAGTGCATTGTGGGAAGCGCTCAAACGAGCTGCTTGTTGTTGCTACGTTCACCTTTTTTTCATAAATTTGAAATTGTAGGCAGGACGTTACTGAACAGGACACCCCCGCCCCCAAAATCAGCATAAGACATATTTATTTTGGTCGAACACCTTTTAATAGTAGGTTGACCTTTGTGTTGTACGGAGCAAGCAGTAAAATACGAGGACTCAGCAGCGCTAATGTTCATACATCTATGGGGTGCAAATTTGGGTAGCCGTTAACTACACCTGTACAAAATGCCAAAATCAAGTTTGACAAATACGTTTTTGATAAACGTGTACAAATTGTGGCCACGTGCAGGCGCTAGAATATAGATATAGACCGATATCCGGGTCTTTCGCCTACATTTGAAACAGCGCCCCCACAAAAGGGTAAGGCAGAACGGTGTAGTGCAGTTCTCAATGTAATCCCCATGAGAATCCTTGTAAAATACCCTGTTTTCACTGGTTTACGACTGAGGCGGTAGTGATTTTTTTTTGTGTTCTAATAAAGTTTTCCATATGTGTGGTTTGTCGTTTTTAATGTGAAATATCTGTCATCTCAATAGACAACCCATAATATACTATAAAATCACTCCATCTGTGTCTCAAAAGTGTTAGCATCAGTGAGATTAGAAAAACTGTTGCATGATATATATACTTAACGCGTCAACTATACAACAGCGAACAAACAATATAAATATAGTAGCCTAATTATATTATAGTATATTATAGTTATATACATAGATATGCCTAAAGGGTGCTGTGTCGTGTTTTGTTCTAATAACAACAAGAAAAACCGGGACATGGTTTTTTATCAATTGCCGTCCGGAAAAAAAAGGCGACTGAAATGGCTGCAGGCAATCCGAAGGCAGGACGAAGAGGGAAAACTTTGGTAAGTAACGTTAGGCTATCCAAATAACATTACGGAAATAAATCAGATCGTAAAGAAACACTGTGACGTCAGTGAAATGCGACGCTTGTCTGTCATAGTCTGTTAGCATTTCAGCTATCCCATTCGAGAGGCAAAATAAATATAATACACATTATCTATTGAGAACAAAAAAATATGTTAAAGAGACACCATACATTTGAAAACATATTTTTATTCCAATAAATATCGTCTCCAGTTCATGTCGGATGATCTCAAAAGTAGGCTAACTACAGCTGAATTACAGTGGATCTGCCGGGCTTTGGTATGGGCATTCCTGCAGTCCAATTACAGCTAATTTGTCATTGTATCTCTTCAGAGCCTCCCCTGGTAGATTATCAATGTAATCATAAGCCATACTATCCACAAAACTTCACGCTATTCTCAAAATTCCGACTTGTCTCTCCTCTGACGCTACTGGCTTCGCTATTGTTTACCCCTTCGGCGGCGTTGCTAACGGGAAGTGACGCACCGCCGTCTGCGAGAATCACGTGCTTGAGACAAGTCAGGTTTTATTTTGAAAGTTAGGACCGGAACTCCTATTTATTTGACGTTGTAATCTGGTTGTAATACATTTTCGACAACAAGGGTTTTATTTTTGTGACCGGAAGTTTTATATGTATTCGTGCTGGGGGGCTTGACACTGACGCAACTTAGTAACTACAGGATAGTTACACGTAATGACCCAATGAAAGTCAGGGCAGTTATTTTGGATGCACTTCGACATACATTGTCGTCACTTCGGCTGACTATCTGAAAACCCCCCAAGCTATTTTGTGAATTCACGGTAGCCGAACAGATCGCGCCTGCGCCCTGAACCTCGGCTCAGCGTGAGGTATGTTGCTCAAGATCAGCACAGCAGGAGCAGACTACAGAGAAGAAGCAACGCAGAGAAAGTGCAGTACGAGAGTCGTCTAAAAAAACATCAACCGGGGACGGGGATAATACTGGGATTAAAATTAAAAATTGCATTCATTTTGTATCGATTTTGTAAATGAGGCATTGTATCCCAACTGGAAGCCGCATTCTGAGCTCGCAGTCTCCCATGTATTTTGGATGATCTCCCGCAGCCAGGTCCACGTATTGAGATGATCTATTTTTGTGATGGCGAAGGGTCTGTTTCCACGGGCCTGGGTGAAAAAGTCATTCTACTTCCAGGTAATACTGTTGTCTGCTTTCTTTCTTACGGTAATTATGTACTGCAGGGTTTGAACTGACAGACCGCGTGCATCTGTAATGGGGTCATCGTGGTGTCACTTCAGATTGACAGCTGCTGAGACGGCAGTGCGTCCAGATCCAAAACATTACCATGACCTCCTCAGACTGCCTTGGTGGACATTATTGTCGGCTAAGAGCTTTCTGTCCTTTTGAAAAACAGACTGTTTCGAAATACCCGATGTGACTGCTGATTAAAGATTAAGTTGACAGCCCTACTGCTGATCCACAGTGGTCAGCACAAAATATTCTCGTCTGTAGGCCTACTGGTACCCCGTTTTATACAGTTGTGTGTGTGTGTGCGTGCGTGTGTGCGTGTGTACTAGCCGCGTACAGAGATGATACGTTTATACGTTAGGATATGTAATTATATGGAGACTCCTGGTAAGAAGACATGGGGGTAATCCATCAAAGGACTCTCCAGGCTAGTATCCCTGTTGGGACTATTTAATCTCACTTCGTTTTTTCACCTTACCTTTGACTGAGAGACTGTCAAGACTTGCACTTATAGCCCACAGTTGATTCTGTAGTTGCATCAGATCCAATAGTGCCACAGCAGGAATAATCCTTTTGGTTGGATAATAGGGTTGAACCCGACGTATTGGGCACCGGTGGCCTGCTGCCAGGAACTACTCCCAATACTGTAAGGAGCTTAGTGCAAGAAGAAGGGAATATAGGGCTGAATTTGCTCTAGGGAAGAATCAACATTTAGCTGCATTCCAAAATACAGTAGAGCTTAGTGTTCAAAGGTGGGATTTATAAATCCCACCTTTGAGCATGGGCTAGTGAAATGTTCTGATGACTGAGATATGCTGAAAGCTGAGCCATTTATTTTATTTTATTTATTTATTTAACCTTTATTTGACCAGGCAAGTCATTAAGAACAAATTCTTATTTACAATGGCGGCATGGCAAGCGGCAAGGTGCCACTTGAGGAAAAAGGGGAGAGGGGTTAAAAAATTAAAACATGTTAACACTGCAAGCAAGAAGCAGTCGACAAGCAAAGACATAGGCAGGACAAGACGAAACATGTTGGCAGAGGAGAATGTCAAAATTCTTCTGGTATTAGCCAACGCCTAACAACACTAATCCGTGTTTCTTTAGCAACTCTGTTATATTATGGACATTGCTCTCATATAATTATTTTGATAGCGAAAGCCGAGCTAACATGGGACCTACTGAAGAACCTCCAGATAGATTTGAGAATGACCAGGCAGTGTTTCCCCTAGGATGGAGTTGTAGCAGCGGAGGTGAAGCACGCGTGTGTGGATTTAAAAAAATGCCGGGCATCAGGAGATGCGCGGCTCTATACTTAGGCAGGCTGCTTGAAGACACTCCGCTTCTGAAACGCTCTATTTTTAGTAGGTTTTGGAGCTGAATCTACACAGAGAGAGGAAAAAGAGAGAGAGAGAGAGAGAGAGCGAGTCCATGAGCATGCGCAGTGGCGTGTAAACACGGAATTGAAACTTACGGTGAACAGCTCCCAATGGCATTTACATTGCAAGTTGCTCCAGTGGGTGGCGGTATGCGCATTCCCCTCCAAGCTACATGGACTGTTCCGTGGCTTTGCACACAGTCTTGTTTTCAAGGTTTCTATGTCTGCTGGCACCAGAAGGGCTCTCGAGGCCTAAGTACATACAGTACATATTTGTGCACAATAATGAGCAGGGGAAAGGTCTGTCTAGCTTACATATGAGGTGTCTCAAGATTTAGGAAAATACACTTTTATTGAACATAATAAAAGTATAATCTTTTAAAACAATTATTGACATTTATTGAACAAAAAATATATTATTTGAACAACCACCCATATACAGTAAAATCACATAACACAAATATCCTACAACAATCCAAAAGGTCTGTGCCTCCAACCCACTTCTTTAAGCTCCCTTCCCTACCCTGCCCTCGTCCCCAAAGTTATCTTTGAGATTGACAGCTTTCGCGTGTCACGTTGGCCCTCGAGACACAACCTATAGAATACTCTCGCGCATAGTAAGGCCCAGTGGTGTATGTGATACGCAGGACTATGCAGTATACCCACTAAGAAAGCTCCAGGATTTCCGTATACCCACTTAAAAATACACAAAGATACGTAACAACATAGTTTTGAGACAGAACTTGTTTTTGTTTTCATAAACACTGGGCTGGGAGAC
>OMLI01063196.1:3596-15898 GCA_900302605.1 Rondeletia loricata
GGGGGGGGGGGGGGGGGGGGAATCGATACAGCATAGTATCGCGATATTTTGCGTGACAAAATTGTATCGATACACGGACGCCAAGTATCGATCTTGGTAATAAATCGCAATATATGTTATCGCAATCCTCAGCATATTGCAAATCGTTAAAGATCGCAATAATATCGTATTGTGGCTCAAGTATCATATCATATCATCGAATACATAGTGACTAAGCCAACCAGATTATATATGTACAATTTTGAATTGCAGAGGCTATAGCATTAATTTTACCAAATGGTACATTCACATCAATGATGAAAACACTGACGTCCCTAAAAATAATCAATAGTGCAGATATCCCTAACAACAAATTTAACAGGTAGTTTGTGGCCGATGTTGCACTATACTATACAGCATGTTGGTTATTTTTCTTTTATTCTGTAGCCTTGTATTAAGAGACACTTGTCCACAATTAGTTTCACTTCTTACTTCTTGTCTTTCACATTATTCCATTTCCATGACTTGATTATTGTCAACTGGACCAACAACAGAGCAACATCAAGTTGAATGTTTAAGGCCAAATCTGCATCGAGGTAAACGGCTCTAAATTAGTGGTTCAGAATCTACAGAGTAAAAGGTGAAATGTAGCTGTAGTACAAGCTGATAGCATGCAACAAGAGTTTGAAACCAAAAGGCCACAGACAGATAAGGAAAAGTGCAATTGCATGCTGAAAATATGATTGCCACCTGCTGTACTCTCTAAATAACCCACTAAGTACGAATGAGAACAGCCTTACAGGTCAGTTACTCCCACTTGCTTTACATTCTGTGACATGCTGCAGTCACAGATTAAGTTCAAAGTGCAAATCCAAGCAATTTGCCAGAACGTTTATGAAATGGGTGAGAAATCTACAAAACTGTATGCTACAACAAAAGCATCCAAACATTGGTTAAGCTCAGTTAATCACATCCACTCACTGCAGTATCATTAGTCACTCATTTCATGTATTCAGTTCAGTCATATTGTACAGTATAATGCATTCCATGAGTCCATGGGGTTGACTGCATGATTAGCAGTTACCTCCCTTTAGTATCTGCAGGGCTTCCTCCATCACTGAAGATTTATGAGGAGCTTCATACAACAGGGTCCTGAAAAGACAAAACAAAAGCATACATTATGAGGAAGACACAGATCTGAGGTTGCTTCCTATCGTGAGCTCATCTTCTGCATGCACACATTACCACACCCACTTCACCTATGATTACATTTTCTGCATTGGGGCTATTTTATACTTTCATTTTCCCTTGTTATGTTCTGCCATGTTTACTCTATCCACTTGTATCTGTGCTTGTCATGTTGGGTGTAGTTTTGTATGTTTTGAGGAGAGATGTTTTTATCTCACCTGCACAAATTAGTAAGTGTTTTTAATCACTGTATTTGTGTTTATTTTTGTGCTTAAAAAAAACCCACTTAAATCTGTGTTTTATCACTGTGCAAATAAACTAAACTTGTGCTTTAGATCCTTTAGATACCTGCCGATCCCTTGCGGGCTGTTGAATAGTCATCAGTTTGTCTGGAGCACTCTGCTGCAAGCTGCTTGTATCGGCTCCAGTTGCCGTTCCTCGGCTCTGGGTGGGGGGAAGCTCATCTTTCTTGGGCTGTGGTTGAGTCTGTTGTGGTTTCACTATGGTGATCTTAATGGGGATTTGTTTGACACTATGCTGCACTCTACTATACTGGCGAATGGAGGGGTTAAAAGTGCGAACAATGGGAAGTTCACTCAGTGTGGGCGTCTCCAGTTTTGGTTGCACACTCTCTTTTATAATGATTTTACTCTTTTTGTTTGAAAGGACAGTTTGCACAGGTAGGATGGCTGGCCTCTTAACAGGGCTAGACGTCTGGAGTCCGGGTTTCTGGTGAGCTGAGGCTTGTCGTTTTTCCTCCAAGAGGGAAACCCCTCTACGCAAGTGGCCATTATTTTCCTTGGTGACAGAGACTCCTACATCTTTCCTTTTCTTCACTTCTTCAGGTTTCTTGGGGCAGACTGCCATGTGTTTGGTTCTGCTGCGACGTAATGTGAACTCCCGACTACAGTGCGGGCAGACAAATATCTCCTGCTCCTCATCCACTTGTGCAGGGGTGACTTTATTTGACGAAGACGCTGGTTTGTTCCTCTGTGACATGGCCCTTTGGACCAACTTTTTTTTCCTTTTGTTGAGTGTACTGAGCTTCATCTTTACTGATGATTCTTGGTTAGGTTTGGACCCGTTTGCCTGGCTGGCTCTGTGGGAAGCATTCAGTCCATTAGTAGAATTGGTAGTAGACAGCACTCCGTTTTGAGCTTTTGCAAAGTGGCGAAGTGGGATGGGATTCTTTTTGGGTGTGTACCGCCTTTTATCACTGGCATTTGCACAAGCAAGGATGTGTTTGTGCAGCTCTGGCATGTTATCAAAGCTTTTTCCACACTTGGTGCAACGAATAGCTGTACTGAAGGTTTGTGGGATGTTGTGGGTGGTGAAGTTTGTGGCTGAAGCCACCGAGCCAGCAGGTGATCTGTTATGGTAAGGAAATGGAGGTGGCTTAAAGCTGGGATAGTGTTGGTTGATGCCAAGACGGACATCAGGCCCTTTGAGTTTGACTCCATCCGAAGCCATGATTTTCATTGTTGTAAACAGTTCTTCAGCAGCAGAATCTACTTCACCTTCTTCTTTTTTAACTGATTTCTTGGACTCCTCTGAGGCACAGGGCACTGAAGCCTCTGTGTTGACTTTTGTGGCGTTGTTGTAGTTATGAGGTCTTAGTTTGCCCTTTTCTTCCTCCGTATATGTACACTGCTGGCCAGGGTGCAGTTCTTCCTGATGCTGTTTCAGGTTGCAAAGGTAGACAAATTCTTTTGTGCATGCACTGCAGACATAAGTCTTGCCAACACCATGGAGGCTGGATCGGTGATCAAGCAAAGCAGAGGGCTTACCAAACAGCAGCAAGCAGAACTCACATTTGTAGGGCCATTCATCAGCATGGTCACTTACATGATCGCCTAGTTCTTTCATTGAATGGAAAAGCTTATCACACACATTGCAGATGAAGTTCTTGGTGAAAGTCTGTTGTTGTGCATCACTAGATGTGTCATCTGAATATTCCTCCTCTTTAGCTTGTTCAGAGGGGGGTGGGGTTTTAGCTGAGATTTCAGGTGTGGAAATTGAATCGTCAGCAGCTTCTTCCTCTTTTGGGGGTGGTGGTTCCTCACTAACAACAGGTTCTGGGTCAGGATTTGATTCACCCACTGTAGGACAATCAGACATAACTGCAGAGGTGGTTGACAGAGTTACTGATTCTGCGATGGAGGATACTAGAATAGTGGGGTCAACAGTTTGAGGGTTGGGTACTGATACAATCTGCTGCTGTTCTATGTGATTTATAACCATCTGAGTAGGTGTTGGTGGCTCAACAGTATTTTCTTGTAAGGTAATTGCAGTAGGGACAATATTCCCTGGGGCTTCAAGAGCTATTGTGCACTCTATCAAAACTGTGTTGCTGGTAATATTGTAAGAGTTGATGAGGGAATCATTTAAAGTTACAGTGGGTGTGAATGGCACGTCTGACCCAGTAGTGGATTCAACCAAAGGTGCATTGAGAGCAAATTGATCAGTGAGAAAAACATGACCAGGTAGATTTAGAGCTGGGTCAAGGGGTTGGGAGAGAGTAACAAGGTTTGCAGCATTTGTAGTGGTAAATGCAGTGGTTAAATCACACTCTGAAGAATTTAATGTATTTTCTGTGCAGATTACCAAAGGTTCAGGAGATATATTTGGGGCCAACACCTGGATTGGTTGGTTTGAGGGGTTAGAAATAGAGGCTGCTGGCGCCAAAACTGTAATTAATGAAGGAGCAGTTGGGAGCACTGGGTGTGAGGCCGGCGAAGCAAATGCTATAGTGCATGGAGAACCTGACTGCAAGGCAACTGGGGTAAGAGAGGAGGGTGATGGAGTGAGAGAACTGGAGGGCAGGGCAAGTCCATAAACAAGTCCTTCTGTAACAGGCTCCGCTGGGGTCACCATATCTGAACCTGTAACTATGGTAAAGTCTGTGACTAAAGGGGTCTCGGGATTCCCTAGGCTTACGTTTTGCTCTCCGATGTCAACGTTTGCATACTCATTCATTAACACCTTCTCTAACACACAGGTGTTTGGTTTTCCTTTTTTCAAAACGGCTTGCGTAACTAAATTTGTTGTCAACTCTGGGTCATCTGGGCTCTTTTTTTGCAAACTCAAGTCCAGCACAGCATCCGCTAAAGTTACATCTTCATTTCTTTTGACAGCATTAGAGAGATCCAGTGGTTGTTGGTTACAAGAATTACCCCCAGTTATGGAGGGCCAGCTCTCTTCCATGAGAGGATTCGTTATCGTCTCTTCTTCCGGTGGAGTTGTGCTATCCTTCTCATTGGACATTTTGTGCACAGGTGAGCTGTGTTGGGTCTCTATCTGTGCTGCACTAAAAGTGTCACAATCTCCTGTATCTGGCATTGTTGTTTCCTCATTAAATGTTGGGTTTTGCTGTGGAGAGTTGGGTGGAGATCCGGTCCTTCTTTTAAACCTCCCTGTTCCTGCAGGCAGGACAGAAAGGGAGAGAGGTGAACAAGGCTTCTGGCCATCTGTGATGAGGGCAAGCGTAGGTTTAAGGCCATCCTGCTTCTCCAGGAGCTGTTTCAGCTTAGGAGACAGAAACACAGTTCTTTCTTTCTGCACAACTGTAGATTCTGTATTCTGAGGAAGTAGATTTTCTATTAAAGAAGATACAAATGATGATGCGGATGATGACACAACCACCTCGGACTCCAGTTCAGTTTTAATTTGTGGTAAAAGAGGTGGCGTTGCAGTTCTTCTCTTGGCCAATGGTTGACCAGGTATCTCTTTGCCTGTAACTGCATCTGCATTTAGAACCTGGCTGATTTGGGCAGGGTCAAGAATCAGGGCATCCAGTCCAACCAAAGTAGAAGACCCAGAGTTAAGCTCAGCTACTTCACAGCTGCTGACTGTGCTTGTTGACACTATCTTTCCATCAATATAAAAGCTGAGATTCTCAGATATATTGCCAGAGACGTCTAGCATATATTGTTCTACTTGTTCCCCTACATTCTCCAGAACAGTTGTATTGTCACTAAGCCGTGTTTCCTGTTGTGATGTTGCACTGAATATCCTCTGAAAGTTTTCCTCCTGAGGCAGTTGGGGTTTTTCTACACGTTTGAGTCCGAGGTGCTGCTCATGGATCCTGCGCTCATGTCGTCGCTTATTAGTATGTGTACTAAATATCTTTTCACAGTATTTGCAAGCATGACCCCCTTCCAGTACTCCTTGTTTGTCTGGCCGAGTAGTCTCGTCTCCAGCAGCCAAAATGGAAGTACCAGAGCTACTGGGGGATGAAGTTGGGTCTAGACCAGCAGTTTGCATGACAGACCCTGGATAATTCACTCGCTTTATCAAAGAGCCAGTGCCATTTTCATGTCTCTTCTCATGTTGCCAGTGACCTATCTTTGAACCAAAGGACAAGTTGCTGTTTTTGTATTCGTATGTGTGTGTCTGGTTGTTTGCCAAAGTATGGATGTGCATGTGACGTTCCAAGCCTTGTTTGCTGGTAAAATGTCTCTCACAGTGCTGACAGGGAAAAGAGTCCCACTCTAAATCAGTATCCTGATCAGGATCTTCGTTGAGATCAGGGGACAATGATCTAGTCATATCTGGTTCCATGTTAGTTTCCTCTTGATCATTGTCCTCCATCTCTTCCTCTTCATCTTCCTCCTCTATATCCTCATCGTCCCCAAACTCAGAGATATATAAGTGAGGAGAATCCTCCATCATCTCTGGAGGTTGTATCCAGTTCTCTGTGGAAGTCTGTCACACCTGTTAAATGGATAAAGCAAGACACTGTCATTTAGCAACACAACACAACTGAGAGCTGAAATGCCATTTATGGACTGCACCAAAACTTCCCATATACCAATAGCACAAATGTTATTCCATGTATAATGTACAATAATAATAGCAATAGCTAGCAATAGCAATAATAGCAAAATTTCCGGAGAATTAAAATGTTGCATCCAGGGCATAAAATTAACACCCGCCAAGCGCCAATGGTGGGTAGAAATTGAGTTTGGCAGGTAAAAAAAAAAACACACACCCACCAGTGTCCAATAGCTAATTTTGAATCGCAGGTGTTGTTTTTTTATGTGCTTCGACCATATAGTTAAATATTGTCTTCTACCAGCTGTCTTAGACTATATTGACCCTCGCTGCTCACTGTACGTAGGCCTATGTGACGTGGGTGGATGCATCGGGTATTGTTTCCGCTTGATTTACAACAAACAATGCAAAAGGAGCGGGCGGTTCAAGCAAGATGTGGCGACACATTCCCGGCATGAAAGCACCGCCAGAAAAAAGAAAAAACGGAGACGAACATGTTGAACAAGAAGAAGAACGGACAGTTAAATGTAATACTAATGTGGGCGTTTTCTTGAAAAGTGGAGATTTAGAATTGACGAGGCTGGCCATCCGCGGTCATGGCTGAAATACGACCCCCATACCAACACCATGAGCTGCGGCCTTTGCCGCCAGCACGCAAAAGAAAAGCAGAAACAAAATATGTTCGTCTTAGGGACAACAAACATGAAATTAGAAAGCATAAAAGACCATGAGAGGTCTAGATGCCACACTGATTGCCTCAAAGCATCTCAACCTGTGAGCTCGACCCCTGTCGTCAAGTCGGTGACGGCAATAACCGACCGAACAAAAAGAAAAATTATGACCATGTTCAGGACCATTCACGCCTTGGGAAAGAGGGGAAGGCCAATGGTGGACTTCGAGTGGCTCTGCCAGTAAGTGTTTTAACTCTTAAGTAACATTAGTCACTATAAAGTTGCCGGATGTGTGTGTGTTTGTGTGTGTGTGTGTGTTTGTCCCTCCTGTGCTACTGTGTACTAACGTTTGTAGCATAATCATAACCACTCTAACGCCTTAAACACACTACCTCCGTCACGTCACCATCAGCGCTGTGTCAACATCATGTTCTACCTGCCCCACAGAACACGTCAGGACGGATCAGAAAACAACCAATATAAACTTTATTTCAATGCACTACTCGCATCTCTCCTCTACATCCTTTTAGAGTAGGCCATGCCCAATCCTCAATATTAATAACTAAAGCAGATTGCATATTCCAAACATTAAAAGAAATAAACACAAAATAAAACAAAGTAAACATAAAGTGAAATTGAAATAACTATTACTATCATAATGACACTAGTATCTTACCATTTTCACGATCAGTGCAGAGCAGAAGGCATGTTTTGTTTGACAGATGAACACAGGCTTCTGGATGCTGGGGAAAATAATAGCATTGCATAAATAAATAAAAGGTTGAAAAACTATGCAAACAGCTCACTGATGTGATACATCAGATCAAATTATTGAATGAGAAGAAGCACAAACTGATCAGACGGAACAGCTGTGGTGGTGGGAGAAGATAAGCAATCATCACTGCAAGGTCCTTTATCTCTCTGGTCATTTAGCTGCTGCATAAGCCTTGTGAACATACTGTGTCCATGTGCCTCATGCATATCAAGGTTATATTATGGACCAATAACACTCAAAGAGTAGATCATGACAACGTATCAGCACTTTGTAACATTAAGAAAACGGTTATACGGTATTTTTTATTATTATAGGATGCCAAGGGCCAATCCAGTCCCATGATTATCTTTTTAACCCTGGGATGGTTGGCTGAATACACTGATTCACATCAATAGAGTTACACACACGCCTGCCAACTGCCCAATAATACTATAATGTATATAATGACCACTGAGCAGCTCCACTCCAGCAGTTGGAGGAAGAGGCACATCATATAAATAGTTGATACCTTTCAAGAATTATTTGAAACTTGTAAACAAGATACATTTTGGTGAATTTTGCCCCATCTGTGCCAAATGACAAATGGCAGGCCCGTGTGTGCCAACTGTGACTTTCATCTGCTCGTTGTGACTGCATGAGACTTATCATCCTTGATTGTATGAGCATCAAAATCAAATTTATGTAAGTCTTACTTCAGTAGGAGATCCTTATACAATAATTTAATTTCATCAGCTGTGTCCTACATTTATTAGTCCATAACTGGTGCAGTTTTCAGGCAGCTGCAGCCACGGGAAGACAAACAAACACGTCATCGCTTGTGGTTATACTAGGTTCAAGTCGTCTAATCGAGTTGCACAAATCCGACTGAATCAGTCATGGTATATCAGCGGCTCAAACATTGTTCCATAACAGTGGGGCACACAGTTCAGAGGCCTAATATGCCTTGTTATATGAGGTGTTTTTTTAATATTCTATTTATATTTGCTGCCATCTGCGTTGCAACAGGCTACTTTGACATTTAGTTACATAAAATCCACATTCATAACAGCAATACTGGAAGTCATATTATGTGTATTACTTGGATTAGGGTCGAGGTGCGTTCACTCGCCTCTGCTCCACCTGTCCTTGTCCTGTGTGTGATGACGCTGCCCCCGTCCTTCTTGCACCATTACTAGCTACTCTCACAACACGTCCTCACCAGTGTTTCGCCAGAGAGGCTCCTAGCTGAAAGGTCACTTGGCGTCTCCAAAACAGCCGTGGCACATTTTTCCCGATACAAGAAAGACGCAAGGAAGTAAAAATGGCTACAAACACATGAATATCCATATAAACAAGGTTTCACTGACCAAGTGAATGAGATCAGCTGTTATCGGCCATTAACGCGTTAACAATACACTGCTAGCTAGCTAGCCCTAGCTACACTGCCGCTGGTGAAGGGAGGTTCGACTCCATCGTTGCAAGCATTCTGTTTACAAAACTCTGCCTTGGTTGCAGTATTTATGGTTTCTGTACATACTTTTTGTTTGCAGCCAAAATGCCGTTCAGAAGGTTTGGATTATTCCACTTGTGTAGGTTGCAGCTGTGTGCTTCTTTAGCTTCTCCTCTTTCCTATTGTACAACAGTTTGTTCTTCCGGCGTTTTGATTGGCCAGAATGTGTGGATGATCTATTTTGGACCAATCAGCAACAGGTTTGTTGAGGCACGAGAGGGGTAAAACATCAAAGCATAAAGGCGGCTGTCACCAGAGACGTTTAAAAATATAAACGCATCAATTCCAGCCTGTAGAAACGCCCTTAGAACGGATATAAACAGGTTTATAAACGGATAGTAAAAGGTTTGTAATATATTTAAATATCTAAAGATCCAAAATGTAATATATAAAATGTGTTCACCTAATGTAGCCTACTATTTGGACAGCATACATGGATGTTGTAACCTTATTGTAGCCTAGAACCTAGAATACGAAAGAGACCTGAGAAATCTGAGATTATTATTAGGTTTTAGGTCAAGATACCAATACATGTAGAATTATTATAATTTTTTCGGGCTGCCCCATTGGTCGGCTAGTCTGATGACGTCATCACATTGTGACATCATATCGTGACATCATCACATCGTGACATCATCACACCGTGACATCACACTATCACACATTATGACATCATCACATCGTGACATCATGACATCCGGACTTCATATACCTCATATACAAGGTTTTTACCTAGTCTAGATGGGTTGGGCTCCTGAGTCCAGTCATATACGAGGTTTTTACCTAGTCTAGATGGGTTGGGCTCCTGAGTCCAGTCATATACGAGGTTTTTACCTAGTCTAGTTGTATTTTTTTATTTAACAGAAAACTTTACCGAATTACAAATTTTAAATGTTGCAAAAGTACATTCAATCATAAATCTGCCTGATCTCTTCAGGAGAGAACATTGTGAGGATCCTTACTTCTGTGTGATGCCATGTTAGACAACTTGTTTGCGTTTTCAAAAATGCATGTGCATTTAAAAAATATAGTGCTAAAGTGCATTGGAATAAAAAGAAATTTGATAAATCCAAATACAATTTCTTTAAAAACGTGTGTATTTGGTAAGAACTGAGCCACATTTCATTATTCATCACTCCAACTATCACTCTATCCTTGCAGTGTTTTCCTTTGTCCTGTAGAGGGCGCTGTGTCTCAACGTATTGTGTTGGTTATTGGGCTTCAATGAATTTCAATGAACAGTAACTTTGGTTCCTTCCACCAAAGATGTATTTCTATATATTTTTTTTGTATAGCACAAATATATCTTCTGAAATGTCTAATATTTCTAAGCCTCTTTATATTATTATTATTATTAGTAGTAGTAGTAGTAGTAGTAGTAGTAGACAAGGATTTATAAGCCACTTGATCAATCAGTAGATCAAAGTAAATCTTTTAAATCCTGTTTCCCTTTACTAGCTACACATATACATATATACTTAGACACAAATACATAATTTTAGTGCATTCATACCAGATACTGCAGAGACAAAAGATCAAAAGTTCACCGTTCATTTCAATACTGATGTTATAGCCGGGCCATATCTAGATGAACTCACCCTTCTGAATTCCTTTTGTCATTTATTTTTCTCAACTGATGAAAAAACAGAAGCCAAACAGAGTTGACAGATTTATGATTTATGATGTATGCTGTTTCCCCACAACAATTGTCAATTGAGTCACAAGGGTCTAGCTCATATTAACCCTACACCTACACTGATAGGACGTAACCCCCTAATTTCTCATGGCATTATTTCCACCTCCAGAACCATGGCAACATAAAAGTCTTTGAGAGGGTCTGTAGGAGTGCATCTGGGACTACATGTACACTATGGGCATATGGGTGGTGTTCTCATGTGATATGCATGGTTTGTCTGTTCTTTTTATGTTGTATATGGGCTGAGTGGTGTTTCGCTATCAAACTACATGCCAGATTTCTGCAAGCCATGATGAAGAATCATCACAAACAGGCCTCCGCTCAGGCTTTCCTCACTCTCTGTGCTTTACATTCAGTACTGTGTTTTAGATTCAACCTTTTGACCTTTGCAATAAAAGCAGAACAGGAGTGGCTGAGAGCCTGAGACATCGTAGCTCTTGAAGAACTAACTGTATTTGACAGTATTAGATTCTCCTGCAGAGTTAATTTGGTGACTAGTTGACCATGATAATCTTTATGTATAGCCTGTCACAGCATTAAAAACAGGGTCACTCTGGACATGGCCAAGGCTCCGGCACGTCTTTCAAAGTTGATGTGAATTGCAGCTGTGGAATTATGATGAGCTGTTCGTGTTTGGGTCCACTCGTCACACACATGCGTCAAATCATCGTATAAGCAGGTGCTAACCGCCTGAAAGCCTTTTTACACAGATGGCTAAGCAGCCAACGTCTGTCATAGGAAAGAGCTCTGTTAGAATTGTAAGCGCTTCAGCAAATATGTGTCTTTATTAGAGAACCAAAAGTACTCGGTTGCATCATGCGTTGATAATTATAGTTATATCGATAATTTCATTTGGAGCATGGATAGAAAAATCATTGCAATGGCACCATATGAAAAGCTTGCACAGTGCAGAGTGGATTAGTGGTGGATCCTAAACTCCCTCACTCACCGTGCTGAGGTGAGTTACAGTGATCATGCGTGTTAAATGTTGCTACCACATGTCAAGTATTACGCCTGCCCTCCTTTGTGACTTCTGATAAATAAGTTAGTCAGACGAGGCACGACAAATTGGCGACTTGTTTCACAGCCAAATTTAAGGTCAACATGCAATGCCTCGACTAGATTAGCCATAAATGATGAAAGTATAAGACGAGAGAGAGAAGGGGGGAAGGAGGGAGAGGTGGTCCACAACGTGTCTGTGTATCAGGCCCATCAGTGAACAGTGCTTTGGTATGGAACAGTAGGGGTCTCTTACAGAAGACGAGTGTCACACAACGCAATGCATGTTCCCAGATACAGGACACAAAGCTTTGTCTCTCATGAGCGAACATGTCATGTCACTGGGAGGGAATATCATTTTATTGCTGTATGTCGTGGGACACCAGATGTGCAGGAAAGGACATGCAAATGCAAACACTTCGAAACACATACACACACACACACACATACAGTGCAGTGTGCATACACACTAGAACACTACATATGTGCACACAACTCACACACTGTAGCCTACTTTATGTACACACAAGCATACACACACACACACACACACACACACACACACACACACACACACACACACATTTAGAGATGCACCCTGACCCCCTTAAAGTAACACACCATATGCACTGATACTGTACACACACTCTCACATACCAAACAGACACACAGACTAACAGGCCCTCTCCTCTTTCACTGTCTCCCCCTCTCTCTTGCCTAAGTGAGCACACA
>OMLI01063298.1:0-12716 GCA_900302605.1 Rondeletia loricata
ATGAAGTAAAGAAAATCTTTTTTGTATTATTCATCTCTCAATATACATGATTACATTGACAAATACAAACTTTTGGTTAAGAGTTTAGACCATTTAGAATAAGCTGAGGGAACATAGGGCTGAGGGAACATAGGGTTGAGGGAACATAGGGCTGAGGGAACATAGGGCTGAGGGAACATAGACACGCTCCCGCCTCTTCTCCCAAACCTTAAATTACTATTATTTCCATAAAATGGGGCATGGTTGATCTAAATTCCAAAGATGCTTTTGTGAAATTATTCCGTTAAATCTGTGGCTTACATTTGACAAAGATGAGCTGAAGATGCTCCTGGAAAACCGGGCGATGAATGATGTTTCCTTGACATTTGTTTCCCTAAACCAGCAGTACACGAATTATCTTTTTTCCATTAATTTATCACAGTCATCTGCTGGAACAAAGATGATCTTACAACTAAGACTGTGTTACAGGAACGGCCAGAGTTTTTTGTGGGAGTTTTTCTTGTTCTCATTGAAGGTCTAAAGTTGTTGGATGTCATTTACATTTATTGTTTCATAATGTGGGCATCGTGAAGCCCTGTGAGACTGTAACTGTGATTAAGGGCTATACAAATGACTTTACTTGCCATGTGTTGCTGCTGTTTTATAAAAGCAATAAGCCACTTGTGCTTTACAGTGATGTTGGAGGAGGTGTTGTTAGGCACAATGCAAAGTGGAGAGCCTAAAACCATTTCAGCTGTGGTAAAATCATGTCATGGCTTATTGCTAAAGCTCACCCCCACTCTCTCTGTGTTGTTTTATTTCCACACAGGACACAGTGGAACTAGACTATATCAACATGGTGATCGAGTAGGAACCATGTGAACCTCTTAACTAGAGTCACAAGGACAAGAAGGAGACGACATGTTGACTTCAATATCAGTGGAATTACATTATTATGTATATTCTTGTGTTCCCACTTGCCAAGAAAATGATGCTGCAGTGGACCAGTGTTCATAGGTTTTCCTGGCCAGCAGATATTAAGAGAGATTATTTGTTGAATTTGATGAACAACATGACTGCAGACTTGGGTCATTGATATTTTAATGTAAATTCTTCCTAATACTTAAAAAGTGCTTTTTCCTGCCTGGAGTGCAAGAAGGGCAGAGTAGGCTATATTCTATGGTGTGTTGTACTTTATTTGGTTCCAATCCACACAAAAGTAAATACATCTTCTTTAATTAAATAATTTGACTCAGGTTGGGCTGATTGATGGCAACTTTTGGTGTTGTTTTGTAATTTCATGTTTTTGTTTTTTTTGAAGATAGAGGCCAATTTTCACTCAGTTACTGTAGGCCTGGATTCTCTGCATAAGATGGTTAGACCATGTCATTCCTTTTCTTCACTTTATTAGTGTTTTGTTATTTGTATGCATGTGTAAATAAGCTTTAAAAAAGGAAGTTTAAAAATATTTAGAGAATGAGGAAGAACTTGAAGGAGTATAGAAAAAGAGTCCCAGCAAGTTTCAAGGTCCTTTTTCCATTACTCATTCTGTCATCTGTATTCATATACATACACATAGGTTTACAATAGCTATCTTGTAGCTGTGTAACAGACTGATGATATAATGTGATACCCAGCACAGCTTTGGCTTTATAAAATATATTTCGCAATGACTCATAAACTCATTTGTTTCATTTGTTTATCGTTTAATTTGTTCATTATGCAAATAAACGCATTTGGAGTGAAGAAAGCATTTAGCGTCTCTGCTTCATCTGGTTCACTCATCAGCCCAGTAATGTAGAGCAGGAGTGATAAAGCTAGTTGTGATCCACAGTGACTGAGTACAAGATAATAAGATAAGTATATAGGCCTGCAGTGAATCATGCAATTAAAATAATGCATCCATGGGAACTACTGGAACACTATATAAATACAAGTGACCTTGTCAGAGCCTTTAAGTCAGTCTTAGGACTTCTTTGTAAAGGACATTGTCAAAGCATTACCATCATATGTAGTGAATACAAGTGATGTTACACAATTAGTGTGTGATAAGGAAACATTGATTGCAAAGAGGAAGTGGAAGAACACAGGAAGTCAGTTTAGAAGAGAATGCTAATGAGATGGGTTCTCTTTAAGTTTTGTCTTATTTTATCAACCAGTAGCTTATTTTGAATTACGTTCATTTAATGTTCATTCTCAATAAATCTTCCCTTAGTTTCATTTTCAGTTTTTTGTTGGGGTCCCCCCCCCAAGACTTTATGAAGGTATTTACTTCACAAAACAGCACAGGAAATGTTAAAACCTTGTTCTAACTGAGTAATCTTGGAGAAATAGTTGGTGTGTGAAAGAGTAAATTAAATCTTTGGCTCAGCTTAATGTCGTACTCCAGGTAATTGTAAACAGTAAATTGTACAAATGTTACAAGCCAACCTTATTTTAGAGACAGAGATGAATAGATGAGAGAGAGAGAGAGAGAGTATTGCCTCTGCTCTAAGCGAGGTCATGCTTCAGGGACCAGGCTCTGTTACGGTCTGTGGTTTGGTTTGGATGTGTAGCATGTCTTCCTGGGCTGTGCTTCACATAAGTCACATGTGACCCATTTGTTACTCAAATACTTGAGTGCAATATCTGGGTTTATTTCTCATAGGATATTACCATTCATGGGGAAGTTGTGTTAGCTGGGCTGTTGCAGTTCAGCAGCAGTTCACAAATTGCAACATTTTGGTTTTTAAATCATAAGACCTCGCTCTCCCTTTCTTTTTGCTGGGGATTTGTTTGGTAAGGCAAGATTTTACTGTTCTGCCTAAAATAATCATTTTCAAGAGGTTTAGAGTTTATCTCAGTTATCTAATTGTCTTAAATGCAAGACATACTATTTAGCCTATGTAGGCTTCCTAGAGTGTTTTATTATCATGTGCTTGAACTGTACTGCAAACTGCATTATAAACTATTTTATTTGTTGGGGTTTGGTTTAGCAGAAGTGAGACTGAACCGCTTGCCTCAACATTTTAATTGACTGAAATACTATATCCTCACTGTTGTGGGATAGGGTTAGGGTGTGTAGGTTGTGATTTTAGGTTGAACCGCAGATTAATTTGTACACTGAATATCATCATATTTTCGAGGTGTAGCTCTGCAGATCACTGCTTACAACACAGTAAATTGTGGTTGTACTGTGTGAATGTGTGCAACTGTGAATGTGAAGCAGGGAAGTTGCTTAAGAAGAACACTTGTGCTTAGTAAACTTTCCCTAGTTAAATTAAGGGGGGGGGGAAATAACAGATAAACTGAATAAAAAAGTGTATTATTGTGTTTGTTTGCATATCCAGGGGATGAGTTTCATGGCAGCACTGTATGTGAATACTGTGACACACAACATGTTACTCAATGTCTTCTTTCTGTCAGGTGAGCTGTCTATTCAATCAGTTTGATTTGGAAGACATTATTTGAATCATGCATAATTTGAACTTCATGCAGAAGGACAGTGCAGATAAAGCTACTTTTCAATTAATATGTTGTAATGCTTTACAGTAACATGTCATTTTGAGGGTGAAAGGGGCAGAAAAGACCAAAATGCAACATACTGCTGAAGTGTATTTTGTGTAGAATGAATTTCCTCTTCATGGACGTTTTCTCTACATTATGTTAATAATAGGATTGGTATTACAGGAGCTTTGGCTTGTGGCCCATCAGCCCTATTCATTACTACACCACAGAAGATGGAAGCACTGAGTGGCTCTTGTTTGCAGATCCCATGTAACTTCAGTGCTAAAGAGGAGGAGGTATTTGACAGCACAAGAGCTACTACCTTCGGAGTGTGGATTAAAAATGACAGTAGTTTTTCCACATTTCCAAAGAATGTGATTTTCAATGGTAGTTTGACGGTTAATACCTATCCAGTGGATATTATTGGAGACCTGACTCAGAAAAACTGCACCACTATATTTTCCACTTTGATCACAAGTTATACAGACTCATACTTCTTCAGAATTGAGAGGATGCCATTCTTGGCAACAGCTATTTGTCATCCTCTTCACATAACAGTTAAAGGTAAGACAGTCTTTAGTATTATTATTCAGTCTATAATATCATTGTTTGGAATGAAAAGGAAAATAGTTCAGTTCCAGCTTTGGCCTACAGAGCAAATTTCAGTGTAATTTCTACTCTAACCTTCAGTATGAACCCAAATATGTACTGTAATAAACAATATCAGTAGTAGCCTCATGTTACAAAATGCTTGGACCAGCTAGAAAATCTGTGTGGGGGGGAAGTGAACCAAAAATGCTCCTCCCTCCCTCCATAAGCAATTACAGTTGAGACGCCCATGAGCAACGCAACTAACCCCTAACTGCTAGTTGTTCACTGGCTGACAGACTGTGATTGCGGTGGCCGGCTCCTATACTGAGGCAGGATGTGGCTGAAAAGCAGCATGCGTGCTCAGCAAACGTTCCCTGGTTATCTATAGAAAGTTGATTGTCATCTGTGATTTATCTATATAGCCCTTTATCACAAGCATGTCTCAAAGGACTTTACAGAAAATGAGTCAAACTAGATCTAACTGAGCAACAATCAGTAGAGTTACAAAATCATGAAAGACAAACACAGTGAAGCAGAACAAAGCACAAGACACAGTAGAAAATGTTAGCAGGACATAGCAAGCCTACCTATTCTACACAGCCTAACCTACCCGGCACCACCAACCTTAGACCCTCGAAGCAAACAAGGAAAAACTTCCACGAAAACCTCAGTAGGGGAAGAAATGGAAGAAACATTGGGCGGGCCAAGTCAAAGAGGAATCCCCCACCGGGACGGCTGAGCGTGCAATGTCTGCACTACTGTAACTGTAACATTAGAAAATAATGACTGTCCATAGTTATGTGTTTGCTTTTTGACACTAGAAAAGGGAAAGACACAAGTGTTTAGTTATTCTTGCTCCCTCACATTTATCTTCTATTTTCCTACATGAGTATGAAGGAGAAAATCTACCATCTACTATATGCATGAGTCTTTACTTTTTCTCCTTTCTTTCCCATGCTCGGAAACGCAAACCAACATGTGCAAACAAAAATAGTGCTTTTCCAATTTGCCATGCTTTGCTTACTAGGCTACTAATAGAGCGATGTGTTTAGTAGGATGAGACTGATATCAGATATATCAGCCAGATACTGGCCTTTTAATAAAAACCAGCCAGTCGTGTCAGTGATGGAGGTTCCTCCCTGACCACAGCTAATGAATGCTCACATTACTCAACAGCTTCAGGGGTGTCATTGTATAAAACTTGCACTGAAACCTGCCTCACCCTGCCTGAAGGAGCTGCTAACCCTAACCCGAACCCTAACCCTAACCCGAACCCGAACCCGAACCCTAACCCCCCTAAAATAGTTGCATTGGTCTGGGTTCCAATGGAGAGTTTTAGTGTTCCTTGATGAGGCTTTTCCACCCTGTCAGGAATATTCAGGGTGAAACAGATTTTTGATTGGATTTTTATTTTGGCATAAAAATAGTCAAATGTGAAGATATTGAATATCGGCACAAAATGTTGTCTGTGACATTTACTGTGCATTTCAGTGTAACACCAGTGTTTGCCTTCAAACCACAGATTCACCTCCGCGTCCCAGAATTGATATCCCGGGTGAGCTGACGGAGAGCGAGCTTGTCAGTATCACTTGCTCAGCCTTCACTCCCTGTCCACGCTCCCCCCCTACACTGACGTGGAATCTCCCATGGGCTGCTGAGAACCACATAAAGGAAAATGCAGACCGAACCATTACAGTTACACTCCAGGTGAACATCGCTCTTTCAGACGAGCACGATGGATTCAACTTCACCTGTTCTGCCAGCTACCCTGTGAATGAAGGAAGAGACACCAAGACTGCAGAAGAGACTGTGACTCTCAACGTTTCATGTAAGACAACCAGTGTTAGTTACTGCATTCTGTCAGCACATATGAATCACATATGTGATTCAGAAAGTACAAATACTTTGCACAGTAGGCATATTCTGGAATCTGACAGAAATTATACGACCCCTTAGCAATTTATAGGAGAAATAAAGTAATACATACTGTATAGGCTGTACAGATTGCATTAAAATCATAAGATTACATTATCAACATTGTGCTGCAATACTAATCCCATCCAGACAGCAGGACAGGATAAATCCCTGTGGTCCTGAGGTAAAAATGACAATCAGCAGACCTCCCCTGGTAAAACTAATGCCGTCCAGAGAGGGGGGGATCTGGGGACATTTAGTGCCAAATAGGAGGACTGTCAGAAAACGGGGACGTCTGGTCACCCTAGTGTATGGCCACCATAAGTACATTATGTTTTAGGGAGATTTTCATCGGGTAAAGTGTTACCTAGCCTTATAAACCCAACTCATTTTCTGTCTGTCTTGTGAATGGTGTGTTTTCATGCGTTTGTCGCAGGATGACAGATGAATTTCCTTCTTGGGGATCGACAAAAATAGCTAATATCTCTCTCCTCTCCCAAGAATCTCCTCACTCAGGGTCTGATGCAAATGTCATCTCTCAAAAGTCAACCGATCTCTGTCAAATTTTCCTCAGACTCCCCCAAGAGCACCTCAGCATACCTCAGTCCTGATGCTGGGCCACTGTCACTTGGCAGCAGGGTGAACCTGACCTGCTCCAGCAGAGCCAACCCTGCCGTCAGTCGTTTCACCTGGTTCAAGAGCAGCAAAGATGGACCCACGAACGTATCCGAAGGCCATTTCTACAGCTTCAATGCAACCAGTGTCGATGATGGAGGAGTTTATTACTGCGTGGCCACGAATGATCTTGGTAATCAGACATCATCAGAGATTCATCTGACTATTAAAGGTAAAACCAGAACTGCAGTGCATCGAGTGGTGGATGGAGTTCAGTTGTTGTAAAGAGATTAGTGCCAGCAGAGACTGTATAAGAATTGCATACATTTGAATTTGCCATGCTCATATTATGCAGCATAACTGGTGGCTCAGTGACTTTGTTGCATGTAATCCCTCCTTTTCCCTGTATGTCCATTCAACAGTGAATCATATGAAGAATGTGTTTGCTTCTTAGAAAATTATACAGAAAAAAGAAAGATCCAGCTCATGTCTTGTTTTCATAGGACCGCCTGGTAGCTCTGGACATTTTCAGGTCATTCTTGGAGGGATCATTGTTGGGATTATTTTACTCATCTGCCTGGTTGTCTGTGTTTGGTAAGTATATCACAAATTAGAGCAGGCTAACAAAATGTGTTAGCACCACGGTTTAAGCCACAGCCACATTCAAGATGAGGGTGCTGATGAGGAAGTGAGGTCCTGTTATCCTGTCTCTGCACCAATGTCTCCGAGACACATTCCTGTACATTTACTGTACTTACAGACCCAAGTGATTCTGATTCTGAATCTGCCAGAAGGCATCTGAGGAAAAGTATGACTTGAGCCAAATCTTCTAAATTTGTGCAGGCCACCCTTAATGTGGCTAAACCTTGGGGAATGCCCACACCCCTCACCCCGCAAGACATTTTTGAGCAGTCCACTATTCTGCAGGCCAACAGGGTTTTATCTGACTCTTCCCATGTGTTGAACTCTGACTACGTGCTTATGAACTCTGGAAGGAGGTACAGGGTCCCTATGTGTAAGCACAATCGTTATAAACATTCATTTGTCCCTCTTTCAGTTAAACTTATTAATGGGCAACTAGTGGAGGACAGACAGAAAAGGAGGCTCTAAGATAACTGCAGGTTTAACAATCGCTTGTCTGCTTGTATGTTAAGTGAGATGCGTTATTGTTTGTATTGTATTGTACTGTGATATTGATCTGAGAAGTATGCCTTGAGCTCTGTGACTACCTCAGTTGATGTGTTTTGTTTTGTTGTTTTATCTCAGGCTGATGTTTGCACGTGTGTCACCATTTAACGTGTTTTTAATGTATTGTGTGTGTGATGCAGCAGTTTCCCTTAATCCAAGACACATTTCTCCTACGGGAGACAAATAAAGTAACCTTAACCTGAAACATCATGAAATGAACCACAGCTCTCTCATGTCTTCCAGGTGGTTCAAGTCAACATATGCAACTCCACAGACACAGGTGGGAAAAATACTATACTATTACTGTACTGTACTAGTGTATTGTATTGTACTGTACTGTACTGTGATGTACGGTACTGTAGTATTCTGTACTGGACTGTACTACATACACTATGCTGCCCTACTGTACTGTACTATTTGCTTACCGGTCCTTTCCTTCTCTCTTAAATGGAACTTCCATATATTCTAGTTCAGAAGACGGACGAGGTTGTTACAGTATTGTTACCCAATGCCTATTATGAAAGTACTAGATAACACCATGGAAACTGTACTGTCAAGTAAAGTCAGGCTTGATACCTCAATATTACACTGATTTTAATTTTGGAGTGTAGCTTTACTTGCAAGTTTTGTGATTTCATTACGCGTAACCATTACTTAGACCAATACAAACATTAAGTTACAAGCGTTCCATTTTTTTCCCACAAGTATTGTGAAACTGTAATTACAAACTTTTTTGTCAAAGCAGGTTAGATAAATACATTAATGGAGGTAGGTTATGGTTCTTTACTTAGCAGCACAGATCAACAATCACTAAACCAGTGGTTGTCATTCACCGATGTTTTTTCTGAGGTGTTGCAGCTGTATAATAGAACCTGACCAGCTTATAAGGGACAGTGGCAACGTAAAGGATAGAGAAGCAGACGTGTGAATGGAAGACACTCCCCAAACAGACTTGGGAAATGTGGGGGAAGTAGATGAGGGGCTCAGTTCCAGTGACTCACTGCATTTCTTGTTGGTGTGCCTTTCACTGGTTCATTTCCACAGAACCAAATAGGTGAGGAGCCAGCCAGTCAAGCAGAAGAAGAGATCCATTATGGAGATATTGACCTCTCCAAGCTGCAGGCCAAACGGTCCTCTGCCACAGTGCAGGTCGGGGGAGAGCAACAGGACACGGAGTACGCAGAGGTCAAAGTGGCCCAGCCAGCAAGCACCCCGACACAGACGGCTAACGTCCCAGAAGACATCTACGCTCAAGTGAAGAAACACTGAGTGCATTGACATGTACATCAATATCCTGTTATTATGATTATTATTATTATTAGGGATAGGCAAGTATTACATTTTGGTAGGGTTCATGCAAACACCATATTATATTTCCTGATAAAGAGAAATCAAACAAGATATCTTGATATATGGATGAGGTTTGTATACATCTCATACCTTTCACTATGTTTTGTTTCACAGGCTGCATGAGTTCAGTTTCCATGGTGATATTCCCAATATTGTGTATATTCATGTATACAGGGATATTTATGACAGGGATATTAAAGATTAAGACAAAAAAGCTCATGAATAAGACACATGGGATACAAACTATTATTCACAATAGCACTATCTGCCTGTAAACACACTCAGTGTCAATTTATATACAGCACATCGTACTAAAGGGTGTTCAGTGCTACTTAACATCCTGTGGACTGGCTCATGCACTTGAACGCTTCCCTATCTAACAATGTTAATACTGTAATTTAGCATCATATTTTTCTATTTATATTTTTTTGCCACAGTTGACATGGAAAAAGCCACCTCAGTCTGTGGATGGGGAAATGTTGTCCCGTCTTCGGGGAGACTCAAAACCCAAGTCCGTTTTCAAGGTCGTCACATTTGGATTCTATATATCTTTATGGCGGTGAGTGCTGACCCCACCCATCTCTTGCTGTGTGATTTGCAATTTACATGTCAGATACATGCAAATAAAATCTCTAAAGCTGTATATAGGGATCTAGCTTTCTAGCTGGGAGCCTCGAAATATGGTTATCTATTTCTAATGAAGACATGAAATCGAACTTGTATTGAACTCGACACCAAATACAGTTCTGCAGTCATATTAACAGTACAGTAGTAGTGCAGTATTATGAAGTTTAAATTGTTTTGTGTTTTATTTTTAAGTTTTGTGTGTTTTAGATACCAGAAATTATTTTTGACATTATTTTTATCATGCATATTTCATCGTCGTACATTCATTTGCACTTTAATTACTGCAAAGCTGAATATGAAGAGCCAACACACTGTCTGAATTTGAGGATATTTATTCATTGCACTAAAATCTTGACATCCAACATTTCCTATTGTTAGTGTGTAAACATGACCTGAAATCATACTTTTCAATCAGAAACAATACGAAAAAGTGACAAAATGAATTATGCATAATGAACCTCTACCCCACTGGAAATCTGCTAAAATGTTTTGAGTAGTTTCTTCCCCAAGGGACTCAGGAGACTCAGTCAAAACAGTATTAAAAGAACTGGTGCTCAAAGTAAAAATATTAAAACTTTGTTAGAACTTTGCCAAAAAAGATGTTTGGGGTGTAGCTTGTAAACATTAGGAGCCTGGGCACGGTATTTTAAAATGTCTGGAAGGCACTAGTAGGCTAGGATGATTGTGCTTTATTACCCTGCTAGGTTAGCCTTGTCTTCTGTTATTACTGACCAGGAATAAGGGGAGAAACCGCATTCATGCTGCGGTGCAGGAACAGAACTGACACCACGTTACATGATTACTGTTGCTTCACAGAAATCCACTGAACAGTGTGTTTGATGGTTCACTTATTCCCTTCCCGGCCGTTCCCCTCCACCCTCCCCATCCCTCCACCCTTCTCACAGTATTGCAGCATCAGTGTGAAGTAGTGTCCAATAGGTAGGTTATAGCTTCTACCCCCCCACCCCCATTTCATTCCTTCCTGATTTCTCTCCATAAGAAGAAGAGAAAGGCAGGAGTCACTGGTTACGTTTACATGCACATAGTATTGGCCGTACTCCGGTTCAGGTCTTTTTCGGGTTAAGCGGTTTACTTGAACCTTTGATATCCTGTGACTGATTATCCCTGTTGTCATGAATAAACACGTTAACAGAATATTCCTGTTTACCTGTAGTGTCCCGCCCACAAATCAAATTGTCTGCAAGCAAAAAATTTATGAAAGATGCGGCCGCCAGAAACCGAGCAGTATGTTACTTCTAATACAGGGGAAAGACATGATAATCCATATAGCCATACTAAATATTGCTTGGCGCCATACTTTTTGTTGACAACAAAATGTACCCATAACTCTGTGCATCTTAACCAGGTTTCTCATAATCGGAGTCGGAGTTTAACCAGGTTATTTCTAACCCAATTGTGACGTTTACATGCGTCAAACCAAAACTGGGTGACTTGGGTAACCCGGTTCAGAATTCTCTGTGCATGTAAATGTAGCCAATGGTTCTGATTGTACCCCAATAGCTGACTCCTGTGTCATCAGTGACTCCTTCCTTACTCCTACTCCCCCCTCCTCGGTAGGGTTTTAATTCCGCACCCTGTCCTCCAGGGCCTTCAGCTCGGCCTCCACCTGAGGCGGCAGGTCGGCTCCAACCTGCTGGGTGAAGTAGGCTCTCAACTCCTGGGTCTCCTTCTCCCAGAAGGGCTTGGGCAGGTCGAACAGGGCGCCCATATCCACCTTACTGCCTAGACCTTTTGTATCAATGGCGCCATCTTGTGGTAACCAACCAATAATGCTCTTTCTGGCTGCCTCGTCCTCCCTCTCCCGGCTGCAGCGCTTGAAGATCCACTCCAGCACGCGGGCGTTCTCGCCGAAGCCGGGCCAGAGGAAGGCGCCGGTCGCGGTGTCCTTTCTGAACCAGTTGACGTGGAAGATCTTGGGCAGCTGAGTGTGGGCCTTGCGGTTCTCCATGCTCAGCCAGTGAGTGAGGTAGTCGCCAAAGTTGTAGCCGAAGAACGGACGCATGGCGAAGGGGTCGTGCATGATCACCTTGCCTGGAGGAAAAAACTGCAAGTCATTACTCCGTATCACTGAGAATGAATGAAGCCGTAAAAAGTATTGTGATGGGTGGCATGTCACTTCACACACTTCTCTAACATCCCATTATCTTCACACACCTCTTAAGTTAGAGGACCTGGCCCCATGGGATGTGTTACAAGAAGAGTGTGAATCAGTGCTACCGTAGGATACCATATATATCGATATCATACTCATAATACCATAGCATATTTTTTGTACACATTTACAATACTAACATTAGAACATATGAACATCTGAGGTTTGTGAGTCTGTACCTTTATGCTCAGCAGCTGCTGTGGACTCGGACCTCATGGCGGCTCCAACGAACACCCCGTGTTGCCAGTTAAACGTCTCATATACCAGAGGGACTCCTGACAAATGCACAGGGTCAAAGGTCAACCATACAATATCAACATTTTGTAACACAATTTGATGTGTCGTATTGTGATGTTTTACCCCCTTGTTCTAATGGCTCTTAAACGTTTAATATGCTGCAAACTAGTTTTCCTGTGATGATGATGAAGCCTGTAAATTAACAGGAAACGAGCATTGTGCGGCCTGAAGCAGGGCATGTATATGTACCGTGTTCAACCCTCTGAGCAATCTTTTTCATACTAAGTGGGTGTAACTGAGATGTTTTTTTTAAATGATGGCTATCTTTATTTGGAACAAAACTCTTGATGTGTATTAAGTCAGAGCAGCACTGACCTTCTGGTCTCCTGCCACCAAAGATAATGGCATCGATGGGAACCCCCTCCTCGCTCTCCCACTGGGGGTCGATGATGGGACACTGAGAAGCTGGGGTGCAGAACCGGGAGTTGGGGTGGGCACACAGAGTGGAACTTCCTGTTGACATAGATGGTCATATAAATAGAATATAAAATTGAAC
>OMLI01063320.1:0-11474 GCA_900302605.1 Rondeletia loricata
ACGTCACCTGGAGGAAGGACGGCCTCCCCATCAACAGCACTGATCCCCACTACACTGTAAGACCCCCGACACATGATCAAGTATGAATATATTGTGTTATATATACAGTGATGTCGTGGTAAATCAAAAGGTGGATAAACTATGACGTCCAGTCAGTGATCAGCATAAGACAAACATGACCATTATGAGCAAAGTCAATTATATTTTCATAAAAGCATTCATTCATTCATTTTCCCCATAAAAGACCCTATCCTCATATAACTTACATCAGTTTGATACTACTTATTAAGATGTATACAATACGTTTATATCATATAGATTCATGTCAGCCTATAAAGGTGGGTAAACTATTTCACAAATAAAAGTGTGGGTAAACTGAGTTTAGGTGGTTTACCATCCATTAAATCCCTGTATATACTACTAAACCACAGGAACGTTGTCTATAGATTGTACTGTTATCTACAGATAAAGTGGCCCTAGTTTAGTGGTTCAGAAAAATGACCAGTATTAAAGACAACAGAAAAAATTGGCAGCAGAAAACAGACTTATATGACAGCTGATCATGTGATTGATTTAAAATCCACTACAGAGCAGTTTGAAATTTGAAGTGGAAGCGTAACCATTATTAAAGGTTGAAATGTTTTGAAATAAACAAAGTAGATATTAGATCATGTACTATAGGGAAAGTGCTGTTTTGCACTGATAAATGAGTAAAGCCATACAAACATTTAAAGCTGAAATGGAGGTTTTCCAAGTGCAGTGGTGTGACAGGACAACTACTTTGCATATTTGCATTGAGTGTTTTAGATGTATTGCTCTGTCACTGAACGGGGCAGACTGCTGTGTGTTCTACCTGCTCATTGTAGTGTGCTTGTGCTCTAGGAGCTGAGTGGGAAGCTTATCATCGCCCCTGCAGAGAAGAACCACTCTGGTGTTTATGTGTGTGTGGCCAGCAACACCGTGGGAGTGAGAGAGAGCAGGGCGGCTCGGCTGTCTGTGCTGGGTGAGACAACGTTCCCGTAGCGCTTGATACTGGTGTTTTCACTGTACCTTTAGACTTTGATACCACTACGTTTTATTTGGTCCCACGGCAAACAAGAAAAATCTTCAGCAACACCGTCACAGAACAACGGTGTTACCACACTTGACTTGCACAGCTATGTAGCAACCTTTGCACAGGGGTTTTGATGTATGTTGGGTGTCTGTCTTTGTTGGACCTGTAAGCAAAATGGTTCCATATTTTGCTCCTGGAAGCAGTTTTGTAAACCATTTTAGTTGGACTGGGATCCAGTTCAAGAAGCGGTGGGTTGTTTGACGCTGTTGAATGTTTTCAGCTGTTTGAGTCCGACTGCTGCAGTCCAGAGCCAGACTGAGGCTCTGTCTAGTCCACTCCTTCTTTTTCTTTTTATTCTTCTTCTTCCTCTCCTTCTTCTTCTTCTTCTTCTTCCTCTTCCTCTTCCTCTTCCTCTTCCTCTTTCTCTTTCTCTTGTTCTCCTTTTAACTTTTCCAATCCACACGTATTCACCCTCGGTATTGAAGTAGTGTCGACATTTTGTTTATCGTGACAATGCTACTTGTTACTGATGTGACCATAACATCTCTGCTCAATAGATAAAAGCCTAACAGGTTGTTTTCCTTGTACTAGGGCTGCATCTGTGCAGATGGATGAAAATACATTAGGAATTAGGGGACATAGCACTTGGCAATTAGACCGATATGTTGGCTTGACGATTTTTCGGTCCAATATTGGCCTATTATTAAAAATCGGATATCGGCTTGAGTTTGTTTGATTATATATTTATTGTATAATTGATCAATACTACACTGACATTTTGATAGGATTCCACACAAGTATGCATGAATATGTTTTATTATTATTATTAGTAGTAGTAGTATCATCTTGGGTTTTAATGGCGAGTTTCAGTGTCCCATGGTCTAAGCTTTTCCACCCTGCCAAGAACAAAATTCTGGGGGAACACTGAATACATTTTTTGCATGGTCAAAGTGAAAGAGATTGAATATCGGCACAAAATATTGTCTATTGGCAGCTTCAATCCAAAAATATCAGTATAAGTATTGACATTCAAAACCTTTATTAATTGAACCCTAGTATTAAGTATGCCGAAATACCATAACTACTACAAACAACACAACCAGCTACCACCAACCACTGAATCCCCCTTCCGTCCCACTGCAGCCAAGCCTGTGTTGGTGCTGAAGCCAGGCGATGTGTCAGTGAGAGCGGGGGAGTCAGCCCAGTTCTACTGCCAGGCTAGAGGAGACCCTCCACCTGCTGTGGTCTGGAGCAGAGAGCAGGGGCCACTGCCCAACGGCAGGTACTAACCACAGGAAAATACAATCATACTTTATACCTCATTAATGTTGATTTATGAAATATTTGTGGGTGCATGAAATTAGGACATTTCTACAACTAGCAATTCCATGATGTGTGTTGGTAAACACAGTGTATTGTATGTACTGTGTAAATGCATTTGTGGCCCCCTAATTTCCCCCCCCATTTCCTCTAAGAAACTGAAACTAAAAATAAATGTCTGACTTCAGACATTTATTGGTTTCATATACAACTTAAGAATGTTGTAAACTTAGCAGGGTAAAAATAATTGAACTACATTTTTCTTTAAAAAAATAATAAAGAAGGCCTGGCCTCCCAACTCTTCTTGTAACCACCAGTCAGCGGTACCTTTCTTCTAACAATGTGGCCAACATTTCAGCTGATGCCTTTGACCAACTGCTATAATAGGTGTTCAGTGCAGTTCATAATAGATCATGACTCAGTGGACTATAGAAATGTCCAGCATTTCCTCTTGAGCCATTTCCGTATGCTTCTTAATTTATGTCTGGGGTCACTGCACTGTTTGAGGGCCCACAGCCTTCTATGAATGCCCAGTTTTTGAGCATTGGGTTGAACATTTTATTCCAAATGGCCATGATAATCGTCCCATTTCAGTATGGAAATGGGCACATTCAAGATATTTTGATTTAACTTTTGTTAAGGGTGTCAGTAATTTGGTCCAGGGATTGTTATTTTCAATAACAATACCAAACTTTATTGCTTAATTGTTTTTCTCCCTGACATTGTGAGTTGTATATCAAACCAATTAAAGTGCCATGCCCCCAAAAATCTCTCAATTATTTTAGAAGCGATGGCAAAAAAATAATTAATGACCAATAATTGCTCTATCTATGTGTATAGGTATCTTGTGGACCCAGACCAGACTCTCCAGATCCACTATGTGACAGCCCAGGATGCAGGGAAGTATACCTGCACTGCTGTCAATGATGTAGGCGTGGTCTCTGCCAGCGCACAGCTACTGGTCGAGGGTAAGACACATCTCTGGAGCATAAAGGCCAAGACACACTGTCCAGACTGCTGCTGGTCATTAGTCAACACACATGGGTGGACAATGGTCAAAAGCACTTTGAGGGAGTCTGCTTCTGTTGTTCTCTCTCTATACGAATTGACAAATGACCAACAGCTCATTCAATGTAAAAAAGATCTCTGGGCAGAGCCAACCAATCATAAGGGAGTTTTGACATTTCCAAAACCAAGTCTGCTCCATGAGAGGAAATTGTGGGTGACACTTTCTCCATATATTTCTGCTCTATACCCGTACAGATATAACCTTTATAACACATTATTATAACATTAAACCAGAGTTCCTGCTGTACAATGCTCAATTTTAATTGAAAGTGGAATCCTGACAGCCAACAGGGAAATGTAGATAATAAGGGGCTTAAAACATCCCGTTTTTAAATGCCGATGTAATGGCACTGCCATAACAAAAGGGCATATTGGGTTTGAATGTCTATTCAACCATGCTATGGCTTGAAGCATTAATCAGCAGATGAAGAACATTTGCATTATAATGCTTTTCCTATGAGCTTTGAAAGTTCAGCCTGCATTTTGTGAACATTAACAAGCCTCACAAAACTAGAAACAAGAGAGCAAAGACTTTGGTGATGATGTGAACAAGTCTTGGAGCTGCACCACTGTCAGTGAATGAGACCAGCCCTGAAATATTTTAAAGTAAATGTCCATTTTGCTACTCTCTATTGCCAATTGATATAACACAATAGTGATTCAACCTATAGCCAGTTCATGAAAGCTTTTCCATTAGCTGTTCTAAACACCCGGTGTCTGGTTGGTCTTTCCTGGGAGAAATCCTCTGGCAAACAGGAAGGGATGAGTTTCCTTTCCAGTTTGTTTGGAATAAATAGAAGAAGATATGGGTATCTAGCATGAGCAGTGATAGCCACCATGGCTGAACAGACAAAGAAAAGAGCGACACCTACAGAAACTCAAACTTCAACAGAAAATCCAAGAGAAAAGACGTCACAGTACTGGACACACTGTTTGATTGACAAGTGACTTGTAGCAATTCAAGAGATAAAGCTTAATGCTTAAAGTCTTCGTTTGGTTTTGATCCCCTGGCAGAGGTGTTTATGTTTCTACATGCTGTCTAAAACCATAAAGATAATGTGATTTCACTTCAGGGTTTATTATCACTGTCAAGTTATGTTTTGGTAGAAATGCATTTACTTTACCTTGCTGCTTCCTGAGGCTCACTAGATGGTTAAAAGATCTTCACCATGCTTTTTACTGTTGTCAAAATAACTATGCAGAGTCCAAGCAGGTAGTGGACTTGAAAGACCAAAGGATTGCTGGAGAATAGTGCACACTCTTGAGAGATTAACTGACCCATCTTGAGCGATGTTGACTTTGCCTGCTCATTCCCTGTAATATGAGTGAAATATGATTTATATCATATTTGCTGAGCACTCTGATTATACATAGAGGGTGGACACTTTTACCATGAAAGTAAAGCAACTCTTTGCTACTGCGATTGATCAGGAATGATCATGGCTAAGGATTGAAAGATCATTGGTCCAGGTGACAATGAATTCAGGAAAGCAGCCTCAAATATAGCCGGGCGAGTCCCATGAACTGTGAAATTCCAATTATCATGTTGTTAATAGGTGAATATGAGTGAAAACAGGGTAATATTGGCTAGTCTGATAGGTATGTTGTCTAAAGGGACTATACATTGTGAAAACAGTGTGTACATTATAACACTATATGGATAAAGCCTGTATCTGGTCTAGATTTAACCTGATCTTAAGTGTGTAAAGATGGGTGCTGTTACCTCTCCTGGCTGTTTCCAAACCGTAAGAGGAAGACACAGTGGAGCTGAGGTGAGATAGCTCTGGGGCCGAAACAGGCTATTACTACATATTGCTATGGTAACTAGCCAAACTTCAGAGTAATACCCAACTTCAGTAAATAGTCCATAAAACCTGCTGCAACAAATGAACAATGATCCAGCCTGAGGTGTTTTGAAGCAGGAGCCATTTATTCCAGCAATCAAATCAGGTCCCGATAAAGTACAGTAACTTTGGCAACCCTCTCCTACCCTCTCCTGCCCTCTGCTACCCTCTCCTACCCTCTGCTACCCTCTCCTACCCTCTCCTACCCTCTCCTACCCTCTCCTACCCTCTCCTACCCTCTCCTACCCTCTCCTACCCTCTCCTACCCTCTCCTGCCCTCTCCTGCCCTCTCCTGCCCTCTCCTACCCTCTCCTACCCTCTCCTACCCTCTCCTACCCTCTGCTACCCTCTCCTGCCCTCTGCTACCCTCTCCTACCCTCTGCTACCCTCTTCTACCCTCTCATGCGGCTCTCCAGTAACACAAGCAAAACTAGACCCAACCAAACTGGTGCATAACAAAAGCCAGATACAATAGGCTAAACTGTCTGCACAGCTCTTAAAGTAATGCACCCCCATTTCCCAACAGTGCTTACTCCAAGAGTCTGACCAGATAGTGCTCCAGTTAGGCTCATTAGGCTGTCAAATGTTAAACTCACACATCACTCAAAGCCTTTCTTGAAAAAAACGTAGTTTTCACAAATATTGTTATGTGTCCATCGTTAAAAAAAAGTATTTTGTGTTTCCAGAGGCGGCTAGCACCAGACAGAAAGACCTCCACAGAGAGCTGTCAGCCCTGCGAGTGGCTCTGGAAAATGTCACCATCATGGCACCCGGATCCAACATGTCCCAAGTACAGTGGAAGGTATGGGAAAGCTGCTAGCCTCAGTGATCAGTTATGGGTACGGTCACAGCAGTTTGTTCATAGCATAACCTGGTTGCACGTGATATAAGAGGAGGATTGTATCAGACTTGTAATGCTTGTAGTGTTTGTTACTTTCCTGAGACTATTAGGTTCATGTCACATAAAAGATAAGTGAACTAATTGATAACCAACTACCAGTTGCAGAGCGTGCATGCATGATTAGAGGTGTATGAGCCAACTTCTGCTTTCTCTCTGGCCAGCTCCAGTCCCTTCCCGCCCAGCCTCATTACCTTGACGGTTTCGAGGTCCTCTACCGCTCTCTGCTGCCTGCCAGCTCCGACTGGGCAGCAAAGAGGGTGACACTGCCAAACTTCCAGACCCAGGTCGGCCCCTTAAAGAGAGGCTACAAGTATGAGTTCAAAGTTCGCCCCTATGGCAGCAACTTGTACGGAAGGGAGAGCAACACCAGGCACCTGAGAGTTCCTGAGAGAGGTGAGAAATGTTTCAATATTTGGTTTGAGAGTGCACAGGGTAAAGGGACCACTGTACTTCAAGCAGATGTTCCAAGTATGAGATTATTTCAACCATTGCTTTATGGGTATATACACATACAGTGCAGCGATGCTACGGTGATAATGTCAAACGTTGCCGTCTTCTCACAGTGCCCAGTGCCTCGCCGCTGGCTGTCTCCATAACGGTGAGCCATGAGCACAATAACACCGTCCACCTGAGCTGGGAGCCTCCTCCTCATGAAACCCACAACGGTATCATACAGGGCTACCAGGTAACCACTGGAGAACAACACAGAGAATACATACATATATGCTCTTATATCCCCAATTTGAGCATCTCTCCACTAGTTGCCTGTTAGATATAGAATTGGCCCCCAGCTACATTGCAGACCTCTTAGTTCCCTATGAGCCGCATCACAGCCTGAGATCCTCGAGCAGGTCCCTATTGGCTGTTCCAAAGTCTAGATTGAAAACAAGAGGTGATCTGGCCTATGCCATCAGGGGAGATGTGATCTTGTCTTTTTGTTCCCGTCTGAATCCTAGCTGCTGCATTTTGTACAAGTTGGAAACGAGAGTTGGGACTTCTGACTAAGGCAGGAATACAGAGGAATATCTAAACGAGCAGAGATAAAAGCATCAATTACTTTTTCCAGGTCACTTAATGATGAAAACTGTTTCTCTGCCCAGGTGTGGTGTGTGGAGTCAGAGGAGCAGCAGTACCAGAACTGGACAGTGGACAGCAGCCGACACAGCTTGGATATTTCTACTCTCAGCCCAGGGAAACAGTACTGGATCACTGTGGCAGCCGTCAACGGAGCTGGATTAGGAATGCGGAGTGACCCACGTGGATTTGTCATCGGTGAGCAACCCGGCACTTTGGGATAGTTTTGCTATTAGTAATTTGTAACATTAGTATCAGAATACTGTATAGATCAAATGCAATCTGTGTCATCAGTGCTGGGTATGACCACATTGAGACAGAAAAGTATCCTGACTCCATTTAAGATTTTCTTATTATTCTACCCCCTTCCTCCTCTTACCACCATTCTCCCATCATTTCTCTCTCTCTCCTTCTTTCTCACCTACTTCCTGTTTTCCTCTAAGACCCCCAGAAGGGTGGGTCCCCTGAGCCAGACAGCCAAAGTAGGGATCTATCCCAGGTCCTGGCCATGCTGCGGGACCCGGTGTTGATCGGCAGCGTCGGCGCCCTCCTGTGGTGCATCCTGATGGCCACGGCTGTCTGCCTCTTCCGACGCCACACCAGGACAGGCCACCTGGGGCCACGCCACGGCAAGGCTAAAGGTGTGTGTAGAGGTAGCTTCTTATCATGATATATTATAGGACTCTAATTAGATTAAAACAGATATCTCAGCTTCACCTGCAGGGCTTCGATTCAGTCGTTTCAAAACAACCAAAGAGCTGTTCTTCTCTGTTCTTTCTTAGGTTTGCACAAACTTGCCAGTGAAGATCTCATCATAAAGCACAGGTAAAATGGAGAGAGCTGGCACGGCTTTGTGATAACAAATATGGTATAATATAAGATTAAATGTCACTTCAGTCATAGGAAAATTTTTAAATTGAATTTCCTTGAGAGAAAAAAATCTACTAAAGCCAAATCTGGTTTCTGATACTGTATATTAGAGTTTTGGACTTTGGGAGGCCAAATCAAGTTATTTCTTGGTCTCATTCAAACTCTTCAAATCCTGAGATTCACTTCGCCGTTTGACCCAGTGGAACCAATGGAAAGTAGATGTGATCTATGGCAGCTCCAGTCAAGATTCAAGGACAAAGACTCATTTTTGTATAATAATTTTACAGAGTAGTGATATTCTCTCAATTAACAAACAAGCAAAGTTACAGTATAAAGGGATAGTTACACATTAAGTATTTTCACTAGGGAAAATAACACACATTGTAACACATGATGTGTTAAAACTGGTCAAATACTTAAAAGTAACTTCAATTCAAATTGGCCAGGTATGCCTTTTAGTTCCTTTTTGGTTGATTTTCCTTCAAGTGACATGGGCTGCCTCTTCCACAGGATGGCAGCACCAGACTCCCCATGGATCTCTGGAGCGTGGAGACCGGCCCATTGTAACGAGAAGTACCAGGGCTTATGGGCCCAAAGTCGGGAACATCCAGGGATCAGGAGTACCAGTGAGTATTGACCACAGAACTTGAATGGATAGAACGGTCATTCCCATTCAAATCAACGTTCCTGGATGGTCGGAGCAGCGGCCATTTTTATGTGTACCGTTGGGGTAGCTTCCGTATGAACCGACTTACAGCAAGTCGCTGAGGCGAGAGGTTTTTGCAGCAAGGACCAAAGGACCTTCTCCGCACTGTGGCGCTGTCGCCACAGTGCCAGGTCAGTCAGAGGAGTCAAGAGACACTTTACTGTGTGCCATCAAACTTTATAATGGTTTACAGTACTTGAGAAAATAATTTTCTATAAATCATATCTAATGAATACAAGGAAGTAAATGTTCTATTATAGTCAAAATGTAGCTTTTTAAAAACTATGCATCTTCATACCTTAGGTGCAACTTTTCACACAACTCCCACAATCCTCTTCATGTATTAAAAAAGAGCTATACCTCATCGCCATGAATATGCCATGGGAATGTACAGAGTCTGTACTTGTTCTTTGTTCACTAGGCCTCCCCATCACAGCCAAGAAGGACCCCAGCTGCCTGGACTCGGCTGTCCCCATCGTGCCCGACAGCTGCGGCGTGTACGGCACCTTTTATGTGGACCTGACGGGCAATGGCCTCAAGACCTTCAACAGCCCCGGGCATTGCCCCAAGATGCCCCACGGTCTGCCCCATCAGCACGAAGCTGAGACCATCCGGATATCCACCCAACCTGTCGGAAAGACCTCCAGCCCCGGTAGCTGTGAGGCTCTGCCGTGGAAACAGGCCATACGCTCCCAGCCTAAGATGGGTTTGCTGAGGGAGTCATGGGAGAAGAACCACAGCAAGCAAGGTGAATAGTAGTGGATAGTTGTGAATGTCATGTAAATACCAACACTGGAGTTTCTTCTCCTTATCTCACAATCCTCCTTCTCTGTTTGTATCTCTGCTCTCTGTTACTTTGATTCTGATAAAACAGAACGTCAGCACAAAGGGAAGTCATGGGAATGCAGATGACAGCATTGCATCGTTCCCACTGGTCATGGAATATCTGGAATATGATGTAATTGTGAGAATTATATTCCAGACAGGGAAAGGGAGGGGATTTGATAAGTTCTTTGGAAAAGTCAGGGAATATCAGGGAATTTTACTTCATAGGAATATACCAGAATGTGTTTTCCAACTTGTTTCACACATTCATTGCATTAGATTATGTTTTCAGCTGTTTTCCTCCGCAGCAAGCCCAACTATAGTGGAAACCAGACTGTTCACCCCTTTAGAAAAACAAACCAAACCAGGAAGTTGTTAGGTCATGAAAGCTCTCCGACCTAGTTATGGAAAGTCATGGAAAAGTCATGGAATTTTACATCAGGGCCACGGTGGGAACCCTGACATTGACTCATATGATGGTTATTTCATAGGATCCACTGTCAGACAGGATTTAGGGGATCTGGTATGAGCCGGATCAGTGAATTTGGCATGAGAAAGGAAATGTTGGAGAATATATAGGATAACATGTATCCTCCCACGTTAGGATAACTCTTTCCTCTCCCCCCAGAGTTGCATGCAGTGAGCAGCGTCCCCCTTGTGCCAACCAGGAACCAGGCCTGTCCAGCCAACGCCTACAAACAGAGACGCAGTCACCTACCAGCAGGCCGAGCTGGTACGACAACATCTCAATACTGTCAATACTTTCCACACAACAGCTCTTGTCTCACCAATAGGAGGGAGAGGGGGAGAGAGAGACGAGAGAGAACAGTGTGTACATCAGTAGTTCCCAACCTGGAGTCTGAAAAAGTCAGGGGTGTTCAAGGCCCCAGAGAATTTTAGGCAAATCAAATTAGAGAGACCAGGAATTCAAGACTAAATGAGTAGCCCAATGTAATCCTGTCATTTAAGATGGTATCTGTAGTAGAATGACTATGCCAGATGAAATTCTGCTTTTACCAACTTGAGCTGGGTTGAATGATAAGCAATGTATGTGAAAGTTGTGCACACACACAATGACTCTGCCTGTGACTTAGTGGGGGGCCATGAGGGAAAAGGTGTTGGGAAGCACTGATCTATGTTTTTTGCCAGTGTCGGGCTTCTTACTTTTAAAAAAAGTCATAAATTACACATTACTCATTACTCATTTCAAAAGTAAAATTATTACTTATTACTCCCTGGGAGCAGTAATTTGTTACACTTCATTTTCTGTGACTAATTCTGTCTGAACAAACCAGGAAGTAGGGGTGGGATTTAGTTTGGGGATAATTCAACATTAAAGCTCCTATATGTAGTTTTATGCTTTTAACAGATTCTAATAAAATTTCTGGTGATTGCATAGTATAATGGCAATGGGAGAATGAAAAAATCGCGGTTCAGATAAATTTCCTAGAAGCCTTGTATTCTCAATGCAATTTTGTCTGCCACCGGGCATGAAACCGCGGGAAATTTGACGTTTCGCTTTACGGCAGACAGGAAGTGCGTCACCAAGTCAGGAAGAGATTCACCTTGGCTTGTATCAAAGAGATAGCTTGCTGCTTGTAGCCGGTATAATCGAGTCAGCGGCAAGACGTTGTTTATAGAAGCTACTAAGTTACATTGTTTACAGTAAACGTTCTAACTTACTTTGAGGAAATGGCGGACTCCTGAGCTAAAAGAAAGAGAAAGCCTTTGTCGGAGGAAGCAAAGAGAGAGAGAGCGATTGAGCCTGGATAATACCAGTGTCCCTTGGACGGTGTTCACCCAGGGGACAGA
>OMLI01063324.1:8308-26175 GCA_900302605.1 Rondeletia loricata
GTCCCTGGAAGGTTCAGTGGATCCTAGCAGACAGAGGGGAAGAGGCTTCAACACACTGCTGTGTGCCCTCTCACCAGCCTGCGATTTAGAGGTGTGTAAAGGAGGGGCAAGACGCTCCCTCTTTCCAGTTATGAACAGCCTCCATAAGCATTTACAAAGGACGAGCGGGAGCCGAGAAGAGGACGATCGTGGCGGTGGTGACGATGAGGAGGAGGACATAGGCGTGGCTTTAACGAAGTGGATCAGCTGCCCTCGCTTTTTGTCATCCTTAATGAGTTTGGTTGCTCTTTTAGACGGCCCCTCACTTGGTTGTCACCTGACAGAGAGAGAGAGAGAGAGAAGAGGAAATAGTGTGGTTAGAGTCTGTCCTCACCACAGGACATTCTCATGTAATTAATGTTGAGGTCGAAAGCTCCTTGGCCATCTGTTAGGACCTTCCTGATAACGCCCGCCCCGTAGGACCAGCCTCTGACCTACATGCTTCACTGTACACAACATACCAACACACTAACACTTGTTTTATGCAGATCCCCTCGATCTGTATGACGGCAAGCCGTAACAAGCAATCACTGCACTTTCAGGATGTACAGAGTGCAGGGGGCTTGGCAGAGCGCTGTTCCAAGCTATAGTGTCTCGCACTCACACACACGCACGCACGCACGCTCGCACACACACACACACACGTACACGCACAGATACACAGGCATGTCCCATTTTGAAATCTTTGATACCTGCAAGACTGGCCTGCCTCCTCACAGCTTCACTATTACTGTGGTGGAGATTGTTGGCTTCTCAAGCAAAGGGGAGGTCTGATTGGTCTGGCAAGCAAACAAACTCTAATCAAACCGACTTGTACTGGCTTTTGGCCGGGAGGATGCAAATCATGACTGAACATGGCTGGGCTGAATATTCTGACACTACTATAGGTCTGGCTGGCTTCACATTCGGGGACGGATGGAGAAAACATTGAATGGCCTGGTAAACAAGGCCATGGACACATTTAAGAAAGCACTGAATGGGTTCTTCCTATTCACTTATTCATCGGCCTATGAAAGAGGAAGACTTGAAAGTCAAGTGCCTCTCTTGGTGTATTATGTGCTGTACAGCTCACATCAGAGCCTGGATGTACGTGTGTGTGTGCGTGCGTGTGTGTGTGTGTGCGGTCTGTGGTTAGTGCCCAACCCGGCACCATAAACCCACTCAGCACTGCTGACTGAGGACTCAAAGCTTTCGTTGAATGATAAGAGCGCAAAGAAGGAAAGTGTGTGCCTGCAGCTGTATAAACACTATTAACAGTTAAAAGTTTGGACGGCAGTGACTGAATCAGAGTGTTGCCTCGTGTTGCGAATTTCCTCCCCAAGTAGTCAGGGGTAGCGGTTACTGAATAAATGAGTGTCAAGCCCCGCTGTCAGATCTCACGCTGCTCTTTTGACAGCCTCCAACTTGGGGATCTCTTCTAGTTAACGTGTGCTGTGGAGGGAATCTTTGTTCACTGGTCAGCAGAGGCCGGTTACTCCTGTGGAGGAAGTTAATTGGATCTCACTTGATCTGATCTCCGTTAATAGCTTGCGATGTATAACAGCTTAGGCGATTACTGCCTCTCTCCATCCTCATCTATCCAGCAGTCCCCCCTCTTCTCTCTCTCTTTCCCCTCTAAGTTCCTCTTCTTCTCTTGGGCCCATTGCTTGTCTGTGCAAAACAATTTAAACATCTACAAATTAAATATTCTCCTTAAACCGCCCCAACAATTGACACCAGTGCCATGGATATCAACTTCTTTCACCTCCCTTAATTTGTTTCTCAGATTAACAGCATGTTGTACTGCCGGGATCAGAGGCCAGTGTTGGGGGAGCATGGGAGGTGGACACACAACTGTGACCTGTATTGATCTGTGAGGAGCAAGGGAGTCAGACCCAAGGGAGGAAATATCGCCTGCCTCTAATGGGATTAGCCTCCAAAACCAATTTGTTGAAAATCTATCAGCACAGAGCGCCCTCATGTTCCACGTCAGAATAGACATGTACAATTCACAAGGAGATTCAACTCTGACCTCATGTAGCTGCAACCACTGTTCTCTATAATTAGCCACTCTGACAGCAGAAGGAAAAAGCTTTAGCTGCTGTGTGTGACAGAGAACTGATGAAACCCTGAGGCCGGGAGCAGAAAATGCCACTTAGGGACTGAAACCTGAAACGTGTGGCAGCCATGTGGGAGCCTTTCATGTCACCTGTCATTTGCTCTGCATGCTTAATGTCACCCTGCCACCGATAATGACACTGCCGTCCTTAAGATCCTGAGATCATCCTGTCTTCAGCCTCTCCAGTAATTTGCACCTTTGTGAAGGCAAGATTCTTTTCACCAAATCGACTATTGCCCTCAAATACTGCAAGTACTTGCAATTTTGGCAAATCATCACACTTCTTCCTGAATAGAACTCCATCCATCATGTAAGAAATGGTAGGGACCTCGGTTTTCCAGTTTTCAAAAGTCGGTGCAATTTTATCATAACAACTCTAATCAGAGCGCTTGTCAGTAAGCTTATGATCTCTGTTCTTGGAATCTTGTCAATCCTTGCACTGCAAATAAACCCAGAAAGCTACCACAAAATATAGCTGTGTTTGGTCACCATAATCAAAGAAAAACATTTCAAACACAAGAAATGGTGAAGGGGCTGCCATATAAGAAGAAGTGATTTGTTTGTCATTGACTCATTACACTTTGTTGCTCTTTTTACATCCCTCTCCATTTCATACTAAAGGACACAGACAGGGCATTATGGGGAAGTGGTAATCATAAACCCAGCAGTGTACACATTCATTACCTATTTTATTGCACATTGTATTTTGACTCATATCTTGGAAGTCAAACAAACCCAGATAGGGGTACAAAGAAATGAATAGGAATGCGCAAAACCTTGACCTGTTGGCAAAACATGATAACCTTTACAAGCAAGTCACAACAAAATCCTTGTCCTTGCAATCAGTGAGTCAGAGTTTAATCTTGTTATTCTTAACCGGCAACCACAGTAGCTCCCTATTGTCCTACTGTGCAGAGTTGGCTGTTGTGCCGCCAATTGTTGTGTCTTTTCTCTCTGTTAATAATTAGTGAGAGAGGTCTTGCACTGTGTGTGTGAGTCTGATAAAGGCAGGAAGGAGGGAAGGCAACTCAGGTCTTGATAAGATGCCAGATACAAAGCCAAATAACCCCACCAACAATGCCCAGACACTTCATAAATACAATAGGACAGGGAATGGATCATAGATCAATCATGTGTGTATCATCATGTGTATCACTTCCAACGTTTACGCTGTCATGATTAAAAGGTCTGGACAGCCTCGGGTCAAAGTGTCTTTTAAGTGTCTTAAAAGTCTCTACAAAATATTGATGCTTGCAGAGTTTGTTGAGGTCTATATGATGCTCGCCAGGTAATAAGAAAAGAGCTTAATAAATATTTATGTTCCAGGAATGTCTCTTCTTTATCAAGCTCTTAAATTGCGCTTAAAATTGCTGACTTGAAAAGCTATAAAGAGGCCTCTTTAGTAGAAAAAGGCATATTTTAATGCAAATTACCTGGTCATACCTTGACTGAGGAGGGCGGTCGTGTCAGCAGGCTCAACCTGACAAGAGAAAAACAGGATTGCACCACATTAGACAGATCATCTGAACCCACACGAGGCACCCATCTTCTTCTTCTCTAGCCTCGTCTCACTCGCTCAAGCTATTTCTCCCTAACAGACATTCTCTCATCACAAGCTAACTATCTTCCTCAGTCTTTCTCCATCTCTTATGCACACTTCATGACAATCTGCTTCTCGGATCCTCCAGGCCGTAAAGCTCAGCCTGCCTTGACCCATACTGTATCTGCACTGTCAAGGCACATTGGCATGGCAGATGAGACAGATGTGCTCTCACACACGTGTAAGTGTGTGTCACACACACATTGCTGTATGCGTGCGTGAATGTGTGTGTGTGGGGGGGAATATGCATTGAACCCGAGCTATTAATGGCATCAGCCAAAAAAAGCGAACAACCTAGAAATAATAACGCACTCGTCGGGTCTGGAAATAGACAGGCACGCTCCAGTGAGTAACTCATTCAGCTCTGTGCCTTTTATAAATAGCTCTGAGTATCTGAGGACACACTTGCAGCTTTGTAAAGTCAGGGGAAATTTATAAATCCAGGGCTTTAGAGCGTGAATGGATGCTATAAATATCACAGTCGTGGAATAACCCTACTTTAGTTGTTGATGTTTTCATCTTTCTTGGTCTCTTGGTGCTGTTTGAAGCTTGTTACATAAGAGCTGCTGCTGTGTGAGTAGAGCCCTTGCCCTTTGTCAGGATGTTACTAGTCCCGATCTATACAGTTCTGCAGAGGCCTGTAGCATAGAGAGGCATGTTGTATGTATGAAGTCAGTATGTTTGCTGAATCTATGCCTGGATGCAATCCAACAAGCTAGAGTATGATTAACCCTTCCATCATCGTGGCAAACAAGCAGAGGTGGAGTTGCACAAATCCTCTGTTTAAGGAAAAGTTGAAATACTCTGATAGGACAGTACACCGGTAGATACATTTCTAAATGTACTGAAGTACTGTATTTGATAATAAATGTACCTAAGTAAGTGTATGTTCAATATAATGCCCTGGTATCAACTGATGGCATGCATGGTAATTGCAGGCGACACATAAATGTAGTTCAGTAAAAAGTCGGATATTTGCTTTGAAATGTAATAGCGTATAAAGTTCTCTAAAATGTGAAAACTCAAGAAAATTCCAACAACCGCAGAACTATGTTAAGGATCTTACATACAGGAATGACTTTCCATCCCTGCCTACAAGTATGTCTTGTATTTCATGTCTGAGAAGTGAAACGCTGATCCTGTTTAACTGGAGCCTTGCCCTGTGTCAAGTCAGGCTGTGGTTAGATAGAGTTTGAGTGAACATGTTCCATCCGCCCACACTGGCCAATAATGTGGCCGGATAGTTTGAACCACACATCAAACCACAAAGTAGTATCTATTACTGGCATGATGGCAAGAGGGTGACTTTAAAAAAAAAATCATTGTTCTGCCTTTCTTCCCTTTTTGTTCCTGGACTGGGCCCAGCGGCAGCCACAGTGTGGCCTACTAGTGGTGGCCATGGTTCTCTGCCTTAGCTATGACCCCTCCGAGACTGTATATTAATATCATGCAGGAGAGATGTTAACAGTTTGGATGGTAGCTCGCCCCTTGGATTATTTTATACAGTAAATCCTCTGAAAAGTGAAGTTGGTGGTTTCCACAAAAGTTGCCTGACTGCATTTTATACTTTTATACTTATCAAATGATTATGAATATGTTCACTCTGGTCAAGCTGTACTAAAATGCTTCAAGGGTCTTCTCTCTGTGGGGAGTTCCAGCGTGGGAACGACCAGTGACCAGCACTGCAGGGTGAAGACAGAGATACTGCAGATGAACGTCAGACATCAGACTGCCATCCTGCCTAAAAATGTCCCTTGTCTTCTACAGGAAGGAAGTCATTTCTGAGAGCCCCGGCATCAGGGGAGTCGGTCAACGTGATAAAAATGAGGGCGAAAAAAAATGTCTCATCTCTCATCTGCAAGAGGATGAGTGTGTTTGTTTTAGCCTTTTAAGGCCATGACAAGCTACTGTGTCCTCTGGGTTCATGTTTTGGTGTTTGAAAGAGGAAAATATGAATGCAGGAATATGAGGGGCGGTAGCTCATAAAAGGCTAAGTAAGCACACTTTAACAAATTGATGGCTAGAACAGCTTGTGTCAGCTCTGAAGCACTTTTAGTTGACTGGGGCTTTCTATTGGCTTAGGGGTCTCTCTGAGTCTTGCAGGGTTGGCACCATTGTTGGCGTCGCTCTGAGTAGCTTGTCCCTGACACACATGTAACCCCAGGATTAGGGTAAAAGACTACAGCCTCTTTTCTACCCGTATCCTCTTTGTCTCTCTGTAGCGCTCAGAATAAAACCAAAATGATTGCTGCTTCTGCAGTTTCATGCGCTCAGGTGTTGTGTTTGGATTGAAAAATGCTCAACCTATTATCTAGAGAAGTTTTCCAGAGATATTACCCAGAAAGGCAGTGAAGGGTAACTATCAATTAGTAAGACATCCAGTAAGTATAAATTATTCAAATAACGAATGACTAAATAATGAACGAGTGAATAATGAGTTATTTGCCGCACAGATTCAAACAACGTGTGTCACTCACTGTTTCTCGGCCTTCTCCCGGTCATCCAGGAAAAACAGGGCAGTCGCCAGGAAGAACATGCCCCCCAGGACGATGACAAAGGGACAGAGCATGAGGGCATAGCCCAGACTGAGGAACTGCCACAGCACTGACGTAGTGTAGCTCTGCTGAAGGGCGTCCGAGATCTGCAACCACGCATACCAGCACGAATACACATTTACAAACACACCCACATTCCCACCGCCGCCGCCGCCACCACACGTACGCACACATACAAAACACAGTCACACGTACAAAAAGAGAAAGGGATTTTATTGAGACAAATCATTCAGGAATAGTTATGAAAACATCATTCCGACTCCAACATGACGCTATGATGGTGATACACTCACACTGAGTGCTTTACCAGTGCGAGTTTCGGATATTTCATCACGGCAACAGAAAAACCTACTCACACACACGATGACGTAAGATGCCCTGGTTTTGTTTTAAACAAGGCAGGATTTCACAGCTCATAGGTCACACTTTTGTGGAAGGCTTGAGTAACACTGCTGGAGGGTCTGTCCTGCACGGGGGGATGGTGGGTGTGATTTCTGCCTTCCCATATCGCTCATACAGCAGCTCTCCAACACGTATGGATCACCAGACTGACAATCGAGAGAGAGGAGGCTGCTGATTATAGCCTCTAGTAGATGAATGTAGTTGTGTTGAGGTATGCTCAGCAGGAACGAGGGGGTTCTCCTCTCTGTGTGCGAGTGAGGGTCTGAGCGGACATAGGTCACCCTGGCTGAAGCACATTGATTATATGTTAGCATCAGCAGAATGAGACTCTCTACAGGGAGAGCTGGAGAGAGACAACTGCTGACAGGAGGATGTCGGAGGGAGTGAGCGCGTGCGGGGGTGTGCACATATGTGTATGCATACGTGTATGTGTGCATGTGCAGGGCGTGCGTGCGTGCAGTGAGGAGTGATCAGAGAGAGAGGAGGGTTCGAGAGAGTATATATATACATAAATGTATGTGTGAGACAAAATCTGGTGTGCAGCTGTGTGTGTGTGTGGGCAGTACAGAGCTTAGTCAGGTATGTGCTCTGCTACACTACATTGCCTTCCACTTGCACAGTGCTGCTGATGACAAAATGGCTTGGCTCAAAATACATAGCGGACCGGTGCATGTCTAATTGTGCTTGTGCTAGCAGGCATTTCTTGGTAGATTGCAGAGAGATTGTTCCTGGCGTTCCCCTGCCACCCACTCTGCCTCTGGCCATGTCCCGCTCATATATGGAACGAGTCCATTATGTGTGTTTCTCAGGGGATGGTTCTTATGTGACAACTGCCATGGTCTATGTGCTGATGAAGGGGTATCTTGGCTCAAGCTATGATAATTTCAGATGTTTTAAAGCATTTTTCACACAGCAGAGGAGGTGGTAGTTTTCTGGCAAGTGGCCATTAACTGGTTAATATCTACACACAGGCCTACAGTAAAAATCCAATTCTGAACCAAAAGCCTGACTCAAGGCTTTCTCCTGTGGTTGCTAAGCAATAATCAGCAGTCTGTTTTTCGTAAGAATTCTCTTTCTCTTCTTCACTATGCCTCTTTGCAGTATATGTGATATGTGCCAGTCTGCACAGGCGATCGTGTATCCGGCCGCGCTCAGCGTGCGTCACGACAAGTCCATCACACTCGGATGTTAAACCTCAGTTGGGGAACTGAGGACTCAGTGGTGACGCACTTGGTGCATTCTGGGCCTTGTTGGTCAGGGGTTTGTGGAAGGGTGAGAAACCCAGGGACATTCAGTGTGTCACTCAGAGGAGAGCCTTGCCCTGGAGGCCAGACAGAGAGGATCAGGGTGACTGGCTAACTGTGGGGCCACGTCACATGTGTGTGTGTTTGTAGGTTGCAGTATTCTGACATTTGGAGCTTGTTGGAATGTTACCAGGGTATTGGTTGTGTACAGTACCTTATCCACACATGTTACAGGGTTGCAATATTTACATCAATAGAGTTAAAGTGATCCAGACTGAGTCACACAGTCTTCCAAGGTGTCAGTCTCCAAATGCGCCAGTAGGAAGTGTTCTGTTTGTACTATGTAAAGATGACACTGGGGTTTCATTTGATCAGTAAAAACAATACAGTATTTAGTTTTTGCCTGATTCTGTTTTCAAGTTGGTTTTTTTCAGTCCTTTGTAGAGCTTGTCAATACTTGGATATAGCTTAGTGTTCCTTTTGTCTGGCTTTGACTGGTTTAACAACTCCACTTGTAAAAATAAAGAAAACAGAACTCTTTCTATGCAGCTCGACAGCTGCGTCTGTCACCAGCCTGTCAGGCAGAAGATCTCAAGGATCAGTCTGATTCACTAATCAAAGAACGACGTCCACTACCTTTGTTAACATGACCCAGGCTCTGAGCCAGAGGGACGGCAATAAAATGCAATGTGAACACATAACAGTAAAGGCAAACTATTTGCTGACACCAAAGTGCATGTTAAATATTAATATGAATAGTTTCGAATTAGGATGTGCGGTGTAGACCATGATATATGGTCATGGTGTTATTGCAGCACTTTGGGATGATAACACATACTATGGCTTGTCACCTTTTCATTTGGCTCACGTTTGTGTGTGATATGTGCACAGAGCCGTTTCCGAGGCGTGATCTAAGCTCAAATAAGGCATGCAGAAGGGGTACTTCTATGGAGTTACTGTTTAACTTCAAAAAAATGCTCATACTCTGTTTGGAATGAGAAGAATGCCAGTTGACAATCCGAGGTGGATCCTGTTTTATTGTTCCTTGAATAGCAAGCAGGCCTTGTATTCTGGCCTCCTGGATGCATGGACCACAACTATTGTCTGTGGATGAGGGGGGGGGGAGAGGTTCAAGAGACCGGAGGGAACACTGTGACCTTGAGAGGCCAAGTGTGCCAGTAAGAACCACTCTCTCCTCTCCTGACCAATCACACAGTAACACTGGCCCCGCTTGGGAGCTACGAGATTTACTGAAAAACAGCCTGACAGCCTGAAGAGGAGAAGTGAAATCACAACTCTGTTCACTAGCCCTCCTGAGACCTGTGCTAAAAGCTCCTCTTGTACCTCACTTTGCACTGGCCCGCTTAAAGAGGTATCTGAATGTGTTATGTGTGTATGAATGGGACGTTCACAGCTACCTACCAATACATTTCAGCTGGGATTTATGACCTGGGGTGAATCTAACATGCATTCCCATTCCCCTTTATACACTATGACCAACCAAGCAGTGCTGTTTCTAGTAAAGTCTTACCAGGCCTATCAGGTAAGGGCTTCCTGCATCACCTAGAAGATGAGAGGCGAAGCTCTGAAAGGCGACGGCTGTAGCTCTCCGCGTGGGGATAACGACAAACTGCAGAGAGATCGGGAGAGGAGGAGATAGAGATAGAGAGAGAGAGAGAGAAAGAGAGAGAGAGGGTGAAAAATACATGAGATCATGTAGGGTGATGAGTAGAAAGAGGTAGAACGTTTCACTCATCCATAACAAAACAACCCCTGGAGTCTAGAATTATGTACGTAGAGCCCACCTCATTGGGTCAGGGCAGCCCAGGCGGGCAGGCAGGCAGGCAGACATGCCTGTCAGTCACAGTAAAAATGTCAGAGCAGGAGCCACTGCTGTCTCTCCAGCCCACTGCAGCGGTCTGTCCCTGTCTCTGCATACTCACCACAGTCTCCAGCCTAACTAGCAGATTAAGAAGTTGGCTGGGATACCCACTTTACAGGAAGTCTCATTTAATTTGGCTCACGCAAGCACGGATCTGCCGTCTCTTCATACTCTGTCCCTCTCTTTTCGCAATGGGATACAAAAACATATAGGCCTCCCTCCTTTTATTTCCATGAGTGGTGAATGAATCAATCTCGGTCAAAGGGGTAATTATCAACCCCACCCGAACTATACAAGGTCCCTGCACACTCACACATTTCATAACTCAAAATAAGAGGCTGCATCTAAGGGAATGATTGCCATTTGTTACAGTGCATTGCAGAAGTTTCCAGTGACCCAGTGGATAAGTATAGGTTCTCAATACATACCATTAAAATGTCTGCTGTGATGGCCCAGTTCAGGAACAGCAGTGTTTCTCCTATGAAGATACAGACCTAAATAAAGAAGAAGAAATTGCACATTTAGCACTAATTAGGATCAGCCAATTTTCACTGCACAGACAGTTGTAACAAGACAAGCAAAGGGGTTTTTGTGTTGGAGATATTGCTACCGTCTGTGGGAATCCACTGTTGAATAAAAGTGCTTTGGTTGCTGTGGTTTGGAAGCCTGTGATTATGCTCTGACCCAATTATACATGGACGTACAGGCCTTCATTTTGGTCCCATTGAGTATTTACCGTAGCTGAAAAACAGCACAGGATGATAAGGTCTGTCTATTCTAAGCCTTGTCAAACACATACATTAAATGTGGAAACATTTGAACACTTCCTAAATTTGGATCCAGTTGCAATAAATGAATTAACCATTTCCCACATCCAGTATAAATAATCATTTTCTCGGATCACAAGTCTTAAGGTCGTGACAGAAAATGAAAATATCATTTAACATAGTGGGGTTGACATTCAGCGTATGTACACATAGGCTCTTAACATCCGAACCTCAAACATGGGCTGGTAGCAGCTGGTGGGGCTATTTGGCCACTTTCAATAACAGACCCAGAGGGATTTGGTTGCAATGGAATCTCATGTATCTCTATTGAACAGTTGGGTCTGGCACGGTTTTCACACTGCCGGTGGATGCGTGTTTCCTGACTGGGGAATAGCCCTTATGCCAGTCTGCCAGACCTACAGAGGGCCACAGAAGCTGCCTGCCTGAGATGTAGACAGGCCTGTCCTGAGCGCTGCGAACCAGACACCGTGACCGACACATTGCCTCCTGAAAGGGTGGAAGCCCAACCTTTCCTCAGATTAGCTGTGTGTCGAGGAGACAACAGCTGCGGAGGGTCAATCGGCCTAGACAGAGCAGCACCGAACGTTACAGCCACGTCACGCTGTATAATATAACACATCTGTCAGTGCTTTGCCATGAAACCTGAGTTGATCACTTACAACAGCCACTGTACTGTAAGATGATTTAATGTTGTACAGTATGTAGTGTATTCAGAGTACAGTTTATCTGGCAATGTGAATAAGTGAAATCACTGTTTGAAATGGCGCCCTGTTATACCAAGTACGATCATTATTGTTATATATAAAAAATGTTTTTACAACAAGTAAATCCATAGTAAACTGTGGTATAAAACATGTGAAAGCATCAATCCCCCCAACCATTATCCTTCCTAACCTATACAAAGAGAGAAACCAGGTGTCACCAAGTGCAACAGCACAAGATAAAGCTCACTCTGTCACACAGCGACAGTATAAAATCTAGTTTGACAGATCTGTAATTATGTAATTAATACAGATACTTCCGGTCCTCAGTTCTGATTGGCTGAGTCATGTGTGAAGCCTCTGTAAAACACCTGATAAACTTTGACCGCATAACAGTTCATTTAAATATTAATGCGGTATCCTAAAATCACCACTTAAAACCAGAAATGATGTGTCACTTAGCAACCACTTTATCTACAGTTCAAGAACTACAGTATATTGCTTAATTAATAATGTTATTATTGAATCATTATTGATTAAAAAGAAAATATTTATTGAACATTTGCATTTATTGCAATGTTGTTACCACCGTTTTATAAAAGCAGTCATTGCCTCTTTACTGTGCTAAAATAACTGTAAAGCACGGCCTGTTGTGGCTTATTGCTTCATTAATGTTCCAACCACACAAACAAGATCAGCTTCTCAGACTCAAATCAGATATACTGTAGATATACTGTAACTCCTTCAGAGAAGCCCTGCACTGAAGCAGCAGTAGTACTCCATGGAGTCAGAGGCCAGACTTTCCAAGGGCAGCCAGGGTCAAATATTTAGGACATTTAGGACTGTTTGTTATGTTCTGTTACAAGCATGGGAAATATTTTCCATCTTTTCCAGCTTTACCACATTATTGTTGCTGAAAGTCAGTTCCTACTCCTTTGTCTCTGATAAGAGTGTGAAATACGTGCCTGGTGAGTCCAGAAGGCCGCAGCGCATTGTTCCAGGGCAGTGACTGTTAACGTTGCACCCTTTCCTGCTTTACATGGCAATTAGACACGTAAACACCCTGCGCATTTTCCCTTCCCTTTTGGCCTGACAAGGTATAAACCTTGCTCCTGAGGGCATCTCAATCTAACCTGCAACTGAGACTATTCATTATTAGGCGCAAGACCCACTCGCTGCCTTGGGGCCATCAGGCGAAGTCTTCCCTTCCTCCTCTATTCCTGATGCAAACATTTACCCCACCCTGGTGAGCTTTTACTAGGCCCTGTCTTGTTAAATGAGTTAACAGGCTTTCCCTTTTAATGCTGAACCCCCAAGGCTAATCCATAATTAACATACTAATGTCGCTCTCTGTCGGAGGGACCTTTTTCATTGGGGACCTGTGTGGATTCTTGGCAGCAGGGAAGCAAAACGTAACAAGACTTAACAATTACAGCTCGTGAACAAGTCTCCCTTCAATGTTTGATGAAGCATCCATAGCTATTGTCCTGTCTGCCAGGCTGAACCTTCATAGCAGACACACAATATGAGAGGTACGATAATGTTTTGGGTGTCAAACAGGAAGTGACCCTTACATAAGCTCCTATGATGCTCTTCTTGGCCACAACGAAGATGAGGCAGACGAAGATGGCCGAGCCCAGCATGCTGACAGCACACACGAGCGGGTCGGCTCGCTCTGTCCTCTGGCGACACAGGCGTGTGGTGGCCGCCCCGATCACCACCCCTAACAACCCTGTCACACAGGTGATCGCCCCGAAGATCAGACTAGACAGGAAAGCAGAGAAGAGGAGGAATACTGTTATTCCATGTATATACAATGCATTTTTAAAATCTGTGCAATCTGTGTTCAATTCAACCGGGACAAGGGAAGGTTTCAGATGAGGTTTCAGCATGGAGGCAGGATATGCACATTAAAAAAAACTGAGCAGGGCCTTGATATAAATGGTACAAAGATGAAAAGAATACAGTACCTGCACAACAAAGTAAAGCTATTTACAAAGAATATTGCTTTTCTAGTGTTATGAGCAGGGATTTAGTGGTATAAACCCACCTAAATCCTGTTTACCTACCATTTTAGGCTGAGATTAATTAATAGTATACCATATATCATAGAAAGTAGTATCAAACTGATGTAAGTTATATGAAGATAGGATATTTTTAGCTATAAAAAAGCATACATTTATTTCTGAAAATTAATAGAATTTTGTTTATATTGGTGGTTGTTCACCTTTTGATATTGGTGATTGTTTGCCTGGAGGTCATAGTTTACCCACCTTTTTATTTACCACTACATCACTGATTGCAAGGTTATATGAAATATAGTTCTATATATACTGTATAGATTTATATGTTGCACAAATTCTCCCTTCGCACGAGTGTACAGTATCTGATAAAGGCTGAAACATTGCTGAATAAACAACAAAGGATGCAGGCATCTTTCTCTTTTACAAGGTTTCAAATGACATCAGAAGCAGAAGTGACTTCAAAGCCCGTGCCCTGGGTTTAGTCATTAACCTCTCACCTGTCTTTGCTGCTACAGATCTCTTTAGTACAGGCCTCAGCTGTCTTCTGCACCACCTGGGCTCTGACCAGGTAGAGGGGGATCCACACACCAAAAGCACCTGTAGCAAACGATACCGCCGCAGACGCCAGGGAGGAGAACACATAGCTCCGACTAGCCAGGAAGAAACACACACACACACACACAAAACCAAACACATCAGACGTTTATCTTGGCATACAAAAGAAAAACATAAACAAACTACTACTATCTACACAATCTCAAACATCTCCCTTGCTACTGTGTGTCTCGCTCTCTCTTTCTAAAAACCCATCAGATAACAAGTATTAACAGATATTAAAGGAATACACCAAGTTTTGGGGAGATTGGCCCATTGGTCAGCTTACCTGTTACGTGATGAGAACATAGACACCAAAATCCTCCATGTGTCCACAGTAGATCATTGGCTCCGGTGCTCCATGCTAACACTTTAGCAAACACTATGTTGAGTGATAGTAGGCGACTAGCATTATCTCAAAAATGAGAAAATGAGAACTCGTAGCAGCTCTAAAGCTAAATGATAAGTAATCTTGAATGAAATGTGGCTAAGTGTGACAGTTCTGTGTAGGACATTGGTAACAATTTACACAGAATATTATACAAAATAACTATTTTGAACTACCCTGCACTACTTTCCCTGTTTCCATAGGAAGTACAAGTGGTGGGCGAAGGGAGCGTTTACAGCGAAATATCACATATGCAGTGGATGAATACGTGCTCACCTGAAATAGTTCCTAAAATAAATCTGGCTACATCAGCTAGATTGACTTAATGATATTTTAATCTTAAAATGTATAAATCTACAGGCCATATAGAAAAAACCAAGAACTTTTAAAGAACTTTTTACTAAATGGTCAGTCTTAAAGTACTTTGGATAACAAGTTCTCTAAAAGTTCTCATTTTCTCACTTTTGAGATAATGCTAGTGGCTACTATCACTCAACATAGTGTATGCTAAAGTGTTAGCATGGAGCACCGGAGCAAATTATCTACCAGGGACACATGGATGATATGTTCTCATCACTTAACAGGTAAGCTGACCAACGGGACAATCTCCTCAAAACGTGGTGTATTCCTTTAAGCTGAACAGAGGCCTTACTTCTTGGCGAGAGCCTTCATGTCACAGAACCAGGAGGTTCTGATGCGTCCTCCCAGCTGGTCAGCGCTGCCTCTCTTGGGCTCAGGCACGAACAGCAGGATCAGAGTCCCCGCGGTTATCCCTAAAACTGGGGACACCTACCGGGACATCACAGCTCTATGAGGGCATGGATCATGTTAAGACATCACACTGTCATGATGTTAGGTGTCAGTGAGACTTGGACTGGTTTGGAGGGGGCGACATTGGATGTACAATGTAGGATAAAGAAAGGACAGTGTGTTTACAGACTGAATGGCGGCCACTGTGTTTGCTGATACGCTTGATGTCCTGTACAAGCCCTCTAAAGCTAAGAACATTGCCTCGCCTTACTCTGTTGGCACTGTGTGTGTGTGTGTGTGTGTGTGTGTGTGTATCCGTGTAAACAGTAAGCATGTATTCTCATGTATACTCTAAGAGTGCTTGGGCTTTGAGAGCTCAGTCCTTTGTGTGAGTTCTGTACCACAGAAGCAAGAAACCTCATCATTGCCCATCTGCTATTATCTCCTTTATAATCTTTTATGGGATATGCTGCAGCCTGTGTGCATGTGTGCATGTGTGTGTGTGTGTGTGTGTGTGTGTGTGTGTGTGTGTGTGTGTGTGTGTGTGTGTGTGTGTGTGTGTTTGTAGCAGAGAAAGACAGGAGGGGATGTGTGGGAGAGGATTTGTTTTAGTAAAAAAAATTGCTCACAAAAGCAAAACCAATTTCATTTGTCAGGTGAAATTCATCTTACGTAATATATTTTGTGGCTTATAAAACCCCATTCATATGCATAAGCAGCCAGCCAATGCACTATGAAATGTGTGTGTGTGTGTGTGTGTGTGTGTGTGCGTGCCTGTGTGTGTTTGATTATTAGATGATTATGGTATGTATTATGTTCTTTCGCTGAGGGAGTAATTCTGTGGCTGATGTGGATCATAAGCTCATAACGTGGCTCAACATAGCAGTTATGGGCTCAAAGGGTGAGGATTACACTAACATAGACAATTTCCTTTCCTATATTGTGTCACTATTTTCATTACAATCTTCTAAGTTAGTTCCAACTTAATTGGATCTGCACCTTATCAAAATCTTGTAATGTGCAGCCGCCGAGAGGCAACTTAATGGAAAATATAGAGCTCATCTCAGTGAAAAGGACAATAGACACTTTATAATATAAAACAAGTTTTGCTTTTCGCCCTCAAGTCCCTACTTAATTATTCAACAAGATGCCGTGTGAGTCTGTGACCTTTGACCCTGACTCACACAGGTCCCATTAGACTCTTCCTGTATAGAGGGCTAGTGATCAAACAAATCATCTACTGCCCTCTCCTACTCCTCATTTCTACGCATCCCCCCTACTCCATCTCACCCACCACATCTCCCTTAAACGAGGAAGGTAGCTGGAACACGTCTGGGCAAAAACAAACGGAAAATGCGGCAAAGTGTTTTTTCCTTACAGCAGGATACTGCCGCAGAGAAACCGTTTCATGTCTTGGTATTTGTTTTCCTCTGTGTGCCACACCGGTGATTAATTGGCCCTTCTGCGCTTTGGGATTGTTTTATTGGAATGTCATTGTGTCTTTGTTTTTCTGATATGCTTCACCAAGACAAGGAGAAATGAACTTCCTGTTTCCTCAAACCCAACGAGCTGTCATGTCCAGGAATCTCATCCACCGCGGTGTGCAGAGAGGATGTTTGATGTCCTCCTTAAAATGTCATGTCGGTCCATACGAACAGGTCAGGCCATCATTTTGTTTTCAGTGACAAGGACTTTAAAAGCTGACACTGCAGCCAGGGAGTCCTGTTAGGGCTTTCATTGGTCTGAGGGCTTCCCTATTACTACTGGTATGCCTTATAGACCTGTTCACTTAGCTACTTAACTGTTTTTTTGTATTTACTCAGTGGAGTCCCAGTGTTTAAATGATGGTAACAGTAAAAAAGTTCCATGACAACAGAGATGTATCTACCTGATTTAACAACGTGCGTGCCCTTGAGTGAGCAGGAAACAGTCCAGTAAGGACATTTTTCTCAGTAACCTATTCTGCAGTAACCTATTAGGATTGAAAATTTCAGCAAAATGTTTCCAGATAAATTTCCCCAGGGAGTTGAAATGAGCCTTTGATTAAAAGGGATCCAGTTTAATGCTCTTGGAGCTCCATCGGGGGCATATTGTGAGCCGATATGTGGTAACAAGTGTGTCTTTGTGCCAGGTCAAATTCAGACCCCGCCCCCCTCCACCCATCACTGCCCCATAAAGAGACCTGAGTCCTCTAAGACACATTACGCATGTTGAGGAAGCACTGAGACCTTGTTATTCACTGAGGCTGACATTGATCCTGCGTCACCGGAGACGACCTCCAGGGGCGAAGTGTGATGAAAGATAAATGTGTTTTCAGCAACTGAGAAAGAAAAAGCTGCTATCAGTCTTGAACTGTAATACAAATCCACTTTCCTTGCTGCAATCACTGGATCAGAATTGCAGCGCTATAGCATCCGGCTTTTTAGAGATTAGTTTGAACACATCTGGTCTCGAGTGAGTTTGATATTAAGGGGGATTTTTTTGTGTGGAAAGGACTCTGGAGAAGGCCGGGGGATAAGCTGATGCTGATGATGTTGTGTGTGAGGGTTGTGTAGCCTTTAGCTCCCTATCCTCTGTCACTTCCCAGCAGTGTCACGGCTTGGCCAGCCTGTTCAGCCATGTGTGTCCCTCAGCGCTTCTGCCACCACTGACCCCACACCCCGAATCCATGACGGGCCTCACCACCGACCCCTGCAGGAGGGGGGTGTTCATCTGTCTTGTGTGTGTGTGTGTGTGTGTGTGTGTGTGTGTGTGTGTGTGTGTGTGTGTGTGTGTGTGTGTGTGTGTGTGTGTGTGTGTGTA
>OMLI01063403.1:1668-16718 GCA_900302605.1 Rondeletia loricata
TCAACAACCTCCGCCCCACCGAGTGTTCAGAGCCACTGCAGTGTACCTGCCAGCATGAATCCCAGTAGCATAGTGAAAACATGCATGCATTTTTTATGTGTAACTTAAGTCTGTGTTTGTGTAATAGGCTATGTACGTGTGAGTGCGTGCTATGTGTATATGTATTTGTGTGTCTGCAAAATGAGTCTGTATGTTATGTGTATGTATGTGTGTGTGTGTGTGTGTGTTTGTGTTTGTGTGTTATGCATGTCTGTGTGTGTGTTCATGCCAGCATGGAGAGGATAGATGGAGCTTCAGTGCAGAACCACGCGGGAGGTGTTCAATGAAGTGTATGTGTTATGTGTGGGTGGGTGTGTGTGTTGTGTATTAGTGAGTGTGTGTGTGTATATGTGTTTGTATGTGTGTGTGTGTGTGTGTGTGTTGTGTGTGTGCTCATCCCAGCATGGTGGGGAGGGAGGATGGAGCCTCCCATGGCTCCATCAGTGGCTAACTACGGGGGGTGAGGTGTCCATGAGAGCGCTCAGTGAAATCCAGCATGACCGCATTTTACGCATGAACAGGTGACATTTAATCGATCGACTCTATTTGCACAAGCTAAAAATATGACTTTTCACATTTGTCTTCGAAGAGAGAAGCCCTTTAAGCCAGGTTTGATCCACTGCTTGTAGATTCAACGCCAGATTTCCCGGACAATTGAACATCTGTTCCTGTGTGTTAACACAACCACAACAAAATAAATCTCTTTAGCAATGCCCGCAATTTAATTAGCATGTGAAGCTAACTAACTGCAGAATGTACTGTTTGTGGAGTAGCATGTATTTATGAAAAATAAATGGTGCAACATCAAATTTTTTCTGTTATCTCATCTTTGTCTCGACTAACAAAACTCATTCATTCATGGTCTTTACCCGCTTATTCCTATTCAGGGTCATGGGGGGCTGGAGCCTATCCCAGCATGCACTGGGCGGAAGAGAAAAGACAGGAAATGAAATATTCAAAATGATTAGCTAATTGGTGCGTTAGGTAACGTAGGTGTATGTGTGTTCAAATATAGATATATATATATATGTGTGTGTGTGTGTGCCAATGCTGGTCGTAATATATATAATGTGTGCAAATAATGTTTTTTTACCATTAGGCTATTTTTCAGTGCATTGAAAACGCTTCCATGGCATTACAGCCTGACCTTGGGGTCACGCTGAGACGGAGCTGGGGACTACAGACAAATGCGCCCAGCCAGCAGGAGCAGCAATCATCAGGGAGCCTGTAGAACAGCAGGAAAATGGTTTTGTTCGTAACCCCTTGTCAGGACAGATGATTTTACAAACATGTCAAAGCATACGGGAGCCATTATGGGAGACACGCCCACCTTGCTGGTGGGTGGAAATGGAGGGATCATGGTGTTTTTTGCCTGGAATAAACTCCCTTGCTAGCAGATGGTAGTAATGGACTGTGGCGAGGTGAGACGTAAAATGAAACTGCAGCTATAGCTAGCACCTGAGAGAATCCCCTCTGCTCTTGCTGAAATTGAGTTTCTCATGGAATATTGCTGATGTTGAGTCACATTTATTACACCACTGCAATATATAAAAGGACAGAGGATTCTGCCAAAGAAGCACATTTCCCTGAACATTTGTAGATATTAGGGAGATAGGAAATGATAAAAAATGGAAATCTTTTATTGAACATTTTATCGTCACAGCTTCTAGATACATTTATTTTGAAAATGTGCACTGTGTACGTGTGCATGTCATGGGTATTTGTGTGTGTGTTTGTGTGTGTACTTTGTGTGGTGTGTGTGTGCACACGAGAGAGTGTGTACATGTGTACGTGTGCACTGATGCATGCATGCTGGTGGGCATAGTGGGAGTAGCTAATTGAGTCAACTGCTTGAGTTCATTACTTCCTCCTCCTCAGGGCCCAGTAAGGGTTAGTTAGTAAGTTTGCACTGAGAACGGCTAGTGGTTCCATCTGTACAACACACTGACACAACACTTTTACACAACCATTACACAATCACCATAATTCTTAATGGCAATGCAATCCTGTCATTCGGAATCACTTTAACTGCGACACAACCCTGCGATTAAATTGTGATATTTTTCATGTTTATAGCCTGCGATATTGCAAATGCATTTACAAATGGGAAAAGTCTGAAAATAGAAACCATTTGAGAAAATTAGCGTGTCGTTTTCAACTAGAAACCAGATTCATCAACCGTGGCAAAGAAGTACACCACGTCCACTAATCGACAAAAGTCTGGCGTCCTCTACGGATGATGTCAAAGATTGTATAAAGTTACGTACAGCAAGAAACTCAATACCGTCTTTGATGCACAATGGTGCTAAGCTGTAAGGTGCAAAGCCAGTGTATACATCAATGCCTCCATTTCACAGCCACTTTGTTCTGCCGCAGTGACCTGACGCTTGATTGAATTGCTGATTTGCCAACAAAACCCCTTTGGTAAATATAGGGGGATAGCCTGTGAATCAATGGGGCACCCCGCCGACACTGCATTACCCACATTCTTTTCTCCCGCTGGTGCTTTAAGGTATACAACAGCACCCCTGACCTTAAATAGAAGATGCCGGTGTTGGCACACAGGGGGAAAATAGCTTTCCCACTGGTGCTGATTGCTGAGGATTTATAAACATGGAGAGGGGGAGTGGGATGGAGGGAAGGGGAAGAAGGGAGAAGGGAGATTTCAAAAGAAAAAGGTAGACCGTACGTGCGTGCGTGCGTGCGTGTGCAGTGGGAGTTAGATGAAAAGGTAAACCCAACTATAAAAGCTATTTCACAGGATCTGCCTGGGACAATGAGTTTGCATAAACCCATTGGAGGCACAGATAAAAAATACATCATTTTGAAAACTGTAGTAACAATAACAATATTTAAAAAATATATAACCTCATCAAAATCTTTTGAGGAAGCAGCTAAAAATATGAAGGGGGCTGGGAGTACAAAGTGGTACAGTGTGAAGCAATGGGTGACACATGATGACTAAATCCTCTCTCCCAGATGAAAGACTGAGAGCTAAAAAGGAGTCAAAGCACAGAGGATTCACAAAGTAGCAGCCAAGTGAATCCACCTGCAATTTTATGCACATTCGCCCACACACACACACACACACACACATACACACACACACACACACACACACACAACTTCATTACACACAACTCCTCTTTCTCACTCCAAGTTAGACCACTTTTCTCGGGTGAACTGATCTAGGAATGTCCTTGATGCAACCTAGAGAGGGAATCAACCGCTAATCAAACCTTTAGCTGCAGTCCAATTACAGATACAATGGGAAGAGCGCTGGCAAATAATTGGTTAACACTGGCCAGGGGAGATAGCTGGGGTATTGAGTCCGTCTTAGGGATCTATGAAGTGTAGATTGCATTTTAGAGAGGGTCAGAGAAAGTCCACCATTTGATTTTTGGTATGCTAATTAAAAAAACTGGAAGCTCATTGAGGTTGGTCGCTGTCTTTATGCTTTTATTTAAAAAGTAATAACATTTTAGAGGCTGTAATCATATTTTCAAATGACTGAACCATGCAGTCAGATTTCTTTATTAGTTGAAATGATCATTTGTCATTCATTTCAATGAATATGCTGAAAAAAATTCAATGACATGGCCTTTGCACATTGAATACGTTGAATCCACTGAATGGAGTACTGAAGGATAAAAAGACAAAAACATAGGCAGAGGGAGAGAGATGGGAAAATGAATGCTAGTAAAAGGAAGGCCAAATGGGAAGAAAATGAACAGAGTATATAGAAATACATATAAATGCTGTCATTTTGTCAACCTTGGACATTAAATACCTTCTACGCTTCTAACATAATTTGCTCAAATTTTGTACTCAGTCACTGAAAGAGTGGGTGACACTTAAAAAAAAAAAGTGGATATCTCATTTTGGAGCAAATCTCTTCAAATAAAAACCAGGAATGGAGGTATATGCGGAGAGAGTGAGAGAAATTGAGGGGGAATGGGCGAGGGAGAAAACTACAGCAGGATGGAGAATTGACCGAGGCAACGGTCTCGCTGCCCCCTCACGGAAGTAATTCAGTTTCCTCTGAAACACAGAAGGTCACTCCGTATCAAACAGTGGACAAGCTCATTTAGCTGTGCCACAGAACCCGATGGGCTTAGAGAGCAAGGCACAAGAAAGCTCGCTGGCTGCCATAACTCCAGACAGACAGAACAGGGGTAGCTGAGGCCCATCAACTTAGAGAAATGACCGTTCAATTTCAAAGCTATCTTGGAGAGAGACACATGTTTGCAAATGAAGGACTTTTTATCTGAGTAAGTTTCAGTCTGGTTTCAGGAATTAGCACAGCACCACAACAGCCACTATGAAAGTTACTAACGCCTAACCGAAGCACTTGACTTCTGATCACAGTCATTTGGTGAAGAGGTTGTCACATAATGGGATCTTAGCGAAGGTTGTTGGATGGTGTCCTGGCTGATGGAGTGACTCAGTCCGTTAATTAAGGTCACACTGAAACGAAAAATCACCTTTTCGCCAAGCAAAAAAGCACCGTGTTGCGGCCACAGTATTGCCTTTGGATTACAGTGATATTTTGTATCCGAGTTCCCCAGGGTCCAACCACATTGGATATGCTTCACCATGTTTCTCTGAAGTCTGCTATCACATCGACATGGATTCCTTACAAACCACCGTACTTGATGTTTCCTTTCTGCGGTACTTTTTCTCCCTTGCTCTCAGTTCTTTACTGAGCTCTTCTTTCTCGTACAAGATTGCTCCAAGGACACAGGAATATTTCTTCCCATCTGTATTCAGGGCGCTCTAGCTTTGACCCCGGCACTATTTCTATTAGGTGCTTGTGATATTGGTGGGCTAGAAAAATCTGACTCGTTCTCTCCTTAGTGTTGCATTGGCAATGTCCTCACGACATCACGACATACATCACGTTCCCAAACACCGTTTCACCTCCGGGGCTCCGTAGCTTCGCATCTGAAAAGGGCTGTAGTTCTGTTGCTCTTCTACTGATGTGGCTGAATACCCTCAAATTAAAGCTGGCAGTCTGTACTTTAAAGTAATAAGTATATAGGGCCTAAACCTCAGACCTAACGTTGCTGCATGTGTTATGGAGCTCAGTGTCTCAAGTTCCCAGTCCAAGGGCTGGATTTACAAAGCATGCATTTTAAAGTTAAAATCGGTGTGCTGTTCTGTGCTGTTGATGTTTATGATGCTATTAAATGGCAGTTTTGGTGTTTTTAACTTGTACTGCACTGAGACAAATTCCAGTCAACTCTGTTAACGTCGCATTAAAGATTGAACCTTAAATCTGGCTGTCTTCTTGGCCAGGGTTCACTTGAGAAAGAGACATTCAAAACGACAAAATAAATAATGAATGTGTCTAACTAACAAGGCCAGCGACTTACACAACAAAAGGAAGTCAGAACAAAAGCGCATTAGCATTTAGCTGGCACTAGCAATAATTATCCTCGGAGCAAGGGAGGAAATTTACAACTCACTCCACAGATTAACAGAGACACAATAGAGGTTAGAAATAAATTAGCACAATGGATGTGCAGTTATCACTGAGATTTACAGCAGGTATAATGACCTGGAGTAACTACAGAATATGCCTCACACTAATTTTGTACTGGCATTGCAATTTTACTTTACTTTCTGCTTATTTTTTGCGAGTAATTTGGGCCTTTTCTTGCCACATACAGGGCAAAGCTTTGAACCCTCCCCAACTACTAAATCTTATCAAGGAGTTCAACTGCCAAAGGGCTAATAACCTTCAAGTCTACAGCAACGTCCACTGACATCATGCCACACAGGAGGAGCAAGTTTACAACCGTTGGATGGTCACAAAGACAAGGTCAAACAAATGGCACATCACGTTAATTCAAGCCCTCGGTGTGACTTGATGTGGTCAAGGCTGGCCTAAATGGCTTTCTCTGTCTCTCCAACGGATGGATGGAATAACTAGGGGATGATTAACATGCCGAAGTGACGGATGAGAGAGGGAGAAAGGTCTTTCAATCAGTCTGTCAGCCTCAGTTCCCCTCTCATCCCCGGGAAAGGCGACTGATGTCATGGTTGATACAGACAGACTTTTGTCACTGGGAGGTGGGTGTGTGTGTGTGTGTGTGTGTGTGTGTGTGTGTGTGTGTGTGTGTGTGTGGAGGGGGGAGGGGGGGTGTGTTTATGTATGCAAGTGGTGTGCCTGCTTTTGTCAGGGGGTGTGAGAAGGGTGTGAGTGTGTGTTTGTTTCTCTCTGTGTGTTGGTAGTGGTGAGGTTTGGGTAGTTGAGGTGTGTGTGTGTGTGTGTGAGAGTTGTGCCAGTGGGGCTTTCGCAAGACTGAGAAAAAGGGTCTTCGAAAACCGCGACCTTCAGGCTAGGACATCTATAAAGACACACTAGCACACCAACAAAGGTGCCTCAGAAAGATCCTCAACATCAGCTGGGAGGATCAACGCACCAACACCAGTGTCCTAAAGGAGGCCAACATTTCCACCATCACTTCTACCATCGCCCAACACCAGCTCCGGTGGACTGGCCATGTCATCCGCATGCCTGACTCTCGCCTGCCTAACCAGGTCCTTTATTCCCAACGTCTTGAAGGACAGCGTGCCCCAGGAGGTCAAAAGAAGAGGTACAAAGACAACATCAAGGCAAACCTCAAAAAGTGCCACATCGACCTCGACACCTGGGAGGACACAGCAACCCAAAGGGCAACCTGGAAAAGACTTGTCCGTGAAGGAACCGCACTTCACAACAATGAACTCTGCCATGCTGCAGAACACAAACGCAGTCTAAGAAAGGAGAGAGCGTGTGTGTGTGTGTGTGTGTGTGTGTTGTAGTTAAGTGGGCAAATTGTCACCATCTGTTGCCTGGAAATACTCACTGACTGATCAGTCATCACACAATATAAATGCTCACTCTAGCAGTTGGCTCAGTGGCTACACTAATCCAAAACATGTGCTTGCTTGCTGATTGTTTTTTTTTTATTGAACTTCAGAGTAATTCCTTACCAGAGACACAGTCCTACAGGTTTATAAGGTTATATTAAAGGAGAATACCACACAATTTAAGGATTGAAATCTTGATGCATCAGGATCAATAGATATGGGAGAGTCATTCATGTTCACAACTACTGGACTGTCCTAGACTATAAGAATAGGGTTTTGCCACAAATCTCCTAGCAACCGCATCTGGCAACGTCATGGAGAATTGACTGCGCAAATAATGGCTAAATATATAACAACCACACTTAAAAAAGACAGATAAAATACCTGAAAGCCCTCAACAACGTGGGAATTCTCAAATTAAGTGGTATTCCCCTTTAAGGTAAAACATAACTAGATACAAATATAGGAACATCCTATCAGGCTTGTCATAAATTGCCAGCCTTAGCTATCTCAGATTTGAATCATAACAAAGGGCGCAATCAATACTTATTATATTCCAACGTGAAAAATAATGTACAGCTAGCTCAGAGTGCTAATCCTAGCTCGAAAGCAGACCGGGAGCACAAATGTACTTGGCAAGCTAAGCAGCAGGAATCCTGAGCCAAGTTTGACCAGAGATGCAGCCTGCTGGGAGGAAAGCCAGAGAGCAACACTGATTAATAGCAACATAATCACCTTGATTCCTACTGATTCTCTTCAGTGCGCACGCACGCATGCACGCACGCACGCACACACACACACACACACACACACAGGCGCTCAAGGTGGATGCAGGTTTGTTTCAGGCCAATATTGCCTGCTGCAAATTCACAATGAACTTTTCAAAGCCTTGCATTTCCCAGTACATAAAAAGAAGAGGGTTTCTTTCTTACCGAGTGAGCCAGGCACTGTTGCTTTGTGAATTATGAGAATTTCAAGGACTCACTTCTCCTCCCTGCCAGGTTTGTCTCTGCTGCTCCGGCTAATAGACATCTTATCATACGGTGTTAAAAAAGAAAGGGGAACACATACGTTGCAGATGAGAATGGATTGCTTCAGAGAGCGGCAATCCATTCTCTCTCCAGGGAACATTTGGAAGTATTTTTATTTTGTTATCCTGCTGTTTTGTTGATGTGTTCAGCCTCTGCTGAGCACTTCATCACATCTTTTGGATTTAAAATTAAACATGCATCAAAAAACACTGTTCGGTTGTTGGGTTGTCTTTTTACCTCCGCCATTGGAGATGGTTATGTTTTCGCCCCCGTTTGTCTGCAGGATATCTCAAAAAGTTCTGGGTGGATTTGCACAAAACTTTGTTGAAACTTTTGGCCAGTGGGCGTGGCAACGGGCGTGGCCAATCACAAAAAGGCGCATAACTTCCGAACGGATTCACGTAACGCCACAAAACTTTGTAGAAAGGTTGGCCATGGGCAGAGGAAGAATTGATTAACTGTCCATGCCCATTGGCCAAAAGAGGGTGTGGCCTCACTAAAAGGCACATAACTTCCGAATGGATTCACGTAACGCCACGAAACTTTGACAGAAGCTTTGTCATGGGCCATGAATGACATGAATGGCTTGGAACTGTTGGGCGTGGCGGAGGTATGCGCTCTACCGAGTGCCCTCTAGTTAAAGTTGTGCGATCAGCACAAAAGAGAGCAGCGGGGAAAGTGTCCCCAGTGAATAGGTTGGACTTGCAAGCTTTGACAAAGTTTGGCAAAGTGGAAAACTTTCTGAGGTAGATGCAGGCAATAGTTGAAACAGGGTTTTGTCTACCTTGAAGTGAGTCAGTAACTGTGAAAATCCCCGGGTAGCTGTTGGTGACAGTCGTGTGTGGTGGAGGGGATGATTTGTGTTTTGATCAGAATATTACCTCTTTGATTATATGTGCAGAAGCCTCTCCCTCTCACACTGTTCTAGTTTTATGAAGACTTCAATCAGAGTGTCTGTTGACTGTGAAAGTGATATGAACTTCAGTATTTTAATGTGTCAATGTTTAGTTAAAATACTTAAGTTCATGAAAGGTCAACCACCAAAGTGTCGACACTCTGCAAGAGCCTTGCAGAATGACACTTGCTTAAGCCTAATTGTACTTCTAACACATTCTGACTAGTTGCATTCATCAATATTGAGAGCAGAGGAAACAAAATCCTAAATGTCGCTGGTAACACGACATAGGATTATACTGATGAAGCTGCTACATGCTTATCGAGTTTCTTTTTCAGTTGACTGTAGCTTCTACTTCTGTAGAATGGGCTTCGGGCAAATATTGGTTCCCATCCAACTCCATCGCCTCAGAGCCAGTGTGTTATTACTCAAGCTAATCTGCCTTGTAATAGCAGCTTCACTGTTTGGCTGCGTGTCGGCTGTGTCGTGGGCCGCTGTGACACCTGAGCCAGCTGGCAGAGCGATGCAGGTGATCAATGCTCACAGGACAAGGCCGATAATGAATAAAGGAACCGGCCAGCCCAGCCGCTGTTCTAGGAAGCAATGGCTGCCTCCTGCCATCTGTTGTGGAAATAACTTCGCTGCTGCATGTGTGTTGGCATCGTGTGCAGACTGTGGCATGGGGCCTTATCAGTGGGGAAGAAAAGTAGGTGTAGCCTATGTTTGCGTGTTAACTGGCTTGAGCGCATCTGTGCCACAGGGCTTGAATATATCTATGGCTGTGTTACAGGGATTGAGCGCATCTGTTCATGTATGTGTTACAAGGATCAAGTTTATCTGTGTGCGTGTTTGTTGCAGAGTTTGAGTGCATGTGTGTGTGTTACAGGGCTTGAGTCTGTCTCTTGAGTGTATGTATGTGTGTGTGTTTGGATGGTAGCATTAACATCAGTGATGGTGTGTGATGGACAGATGTGCCAAGCAGGTGTTATTTAAAACAGATATTACAGTGCATGAGTCCGGTAGAACATGATGGATATTCATGAGTGTTTTTGACCTCCACCCACTTTAAAAGGATCAAACTAAAACATTTTGCTATGCAGCTCCATCATGTTTATTTTTTTTTTATGTTTCTGATTTTTCTACTCATCACTCATTGATTATGTATGGGCCAAAAGACTGCACAGATTTGAAGGGAATGCTTTATGAAATGTCAAATTTGGACAGACAATACCCCCTGGTGGTTAAGTATTACTATGACTTTCACCATTAGCGTTCACATAATGCAGTGGTTTCCAAACTGGGGTCCAGGGACTACCAAGGGTCATTGAGAAGGTTCCAGGAGGTCCCCAGCAAAACGAGGAATAGTTTCATTTCATTATCACAACGACAGAATGTAAAAGAATGACTATTTTGATCACATTCCCTTCTCCCCACTGTTATCACCCCACCTATAATGTAAACAGTTATGTAATTTGTGGTCCAATGCGTATCTAACATGAAAAGGTCTGGAACCCCTGACCTAACATAGAGGGTATGGTCAAAATCAAGGGAACACCAACAATAAAGATGTGAATCAAAGATGTAATGGTATGGGGTTTTGATCCACTGCAGGATGTGTATATCACCTGAGCCTTTATTGGTCAAACACCTGGGCAGGAAGGCTCACTACAAGGAAGGTCCCTTGTCCATCTTATCCTGAAGGGCAAAATATTAGAATACACACCAATAGAATTAATAAGATACCTGATGGGAAGGAGACGTTTAGTTATTCCAATGCAGAAGTATCATGTTGTGCAAGCACTGCATCCACTACCAGCACCCTTTGGTAATGATGACATCCCTGCTGACACCATTTAAAACTGGACCAGAACCAAGTGTTTTTAAAATGTTAGATTTTATTCAAAATGAGGAAATCCTGAGCATTAGCATGTCATTCCCTCACCACCAACGTTTCGACCTATTTTTATGTGCCAAGAAAGAAAAGCTGGCAGAATAGCTGTCCACAAATCATACGTATCACAATATGTGTTGCTATGCATATTGCAACAAATTGTGATTGTTCAGCAAAAACCTTTTTGGCAATATTGTGCAGAATTTCATAATTCAGACATCACAGGCAGTCATATTGACAATGTTTTATATTGTAACATACCATTGTCCAAAACAAGGAGCACAGATTTTGCACTATACATCTGTGCATGGTTATAAAGGCAGTTTATACTGCAGTCTCTCGCTCTCTCACACACACACACACACTTAACACATATACAGTTGAGTATTTACACACATAGTGTCACAGATTCACAAAAACACGTATAACCAAACAAAGAGGTTAGTTTTGGTCCCAAACAACCAGTTGCCCAGAGGGTTGCCAGGCAGTTATTAATAAGATCCAGGGAGTATTCAGTACCAAACTCATAATTCAGTTTCAATGACACTGCAGTCCTATTTTTCACTGTATTGTGAAAAATACATATTTTTTGTGATTGCAAAGTTAACAGTTCCAGGGTAATGTTGCAGGAGAATTTTGACCCGTTTCCGCTCTTATAGAAAACTCTCTGCATTTTTTTTTTTTTACGTAGGTCATCACAATCTGATGACAAAAACCAATCACTCAAAGTACCAGTGTTGTAGTACTCCAGTCCTAATTTTGATGACTCGGACTCGGACACATCTTTTCAGCGTTACCCTAAATTTGTACCTGATTATCTGGTTGGTTAACATTATAGAACTACATGTAGACTTAGGCTATGAAAATGTATCTTACAACACAACCACTGATAGGATGATGTAATATATCGGTGGGCGCGCAGTGCCTGGGAGTGAGAACGTCACTAAGTGATAGATGAAAATAGATTCACCACTTATTGTGAGCTTCACTTACATGGATTTTACATTAAAGTAGTGCCAAATGTAAAATTTGTTTAAGGACGATCGAGGAAAAGACTGGGACAACCTCAAATTTCAAAGACTGGCTGCATACAAGAAAATAAATGTTATTGTATCAGTTTGGGAAATCTATTTGTTGTGGGCTGCCACATATTAATCTATATGGGAAAATTAGTAGTTTTAGTACTAAAAAGTACAACAACAAAAAATTGCCAATGAAAATTGAATGTGTTGGTTGCAATTATCACAGCAAACAAAACAAAACAAAAAAACTTGGCAAGAGTCCTTGAACTGTCAGATGTCTGGAACACAAAGTCTTTCAAACAAACTCAAATTACAGAGAGTGTTCTCTAAACTTTGATTTGTTTTGCTACCTTGATATGATATTCTTTTTTTTATTTTTCAACCTCAAATTATGGTCACTTCTGAGCTGGCTTTTCTATGAAATGATGGTTAAATCTATGAATAACTCCCCTAGAGTTTTAGCTGATCATTTAAACCACAGGCAATTCTTATACAGACACATTCTCCCACAAAATTGACAATGTCTGGAGTAAACATACAAGGAAATCCATTTATAGTATATTACATATTTATAATGTGGGGGTAAATATAATTACTATATTAGGAAAACACCTTGCCAGCAAAAGTTAACAATTGCACATAATTGTTGGCTATGATATTTCAATGACACAAGAAAACGTTTAAAATGGCATTGTTAAAAATAACAGATCAACATTTGAATACAAAAGTACATTAGCTTTTTTTTTTTGCTTTACAAGATGAGGACATGATTTTCCTAGAAAAACGTAACAAAAGGTGCCATGAACATAAAAAACAAAGGTTGTCTTATTTGGTTTGTGTACAAAAAGATGTCTTTTAAAACAGGCCCTTGCTCTTCTTCAGGTTCTTTTGCTTCCAGTTTGGCAGGGCGTTGAACTCCACTCGACTCATCTCTAGAAGCCTCTGCAACACATTCATATAAGAAGACAGTAAGTGTCACAGGAGGCCCATTATTATGTGGCAACATTTTCAGTCCTGGCAAGCAAAGTGCTGTGGTAATCTGGGAAAAAATAAATAAACTAGCTCTCACTGACAACCCTTGGGCTTTCGTGAGTCATATAGACTGTAATCAATATCTATGGAACGTGTGTGTATAAGGTACCTGCTAAGATGCTACTATGTATGCACTATCTATGTGTGTATGACTAGCTGAACAGCCAGAACAAACACAGTTGACTTAACCTGTTTGGCAGGTTGCGATACCTTCAACAATGATAAAGATGTGATGTGCCTTGCAAAAGTATTCACAGCCCTGGACATTTTGTTATTTAAAAATGCATTTATTCAGGATTTGTAGTCTGGGTTATATGCAAAGCACTCTATCCTATCAAAGTGAAAATAAATTTGTTGAAATTTATGTGAAAGTATAACATGTAAATATCAGAGAAATCTATTTTGCATAAGTATTCAAACCCTTTGCTTCGTTTGGGCTAAACTGCCACACTAGCAAACATTTATCATCTGTTACTCAGATGTCAACATCTATTTAGTGTTGTTTCCTTTCAAACGTTTTGTTAAAATTTGTCTTTCTTGCTAACAAAGCTGAGGTCAGATCCCTTCACTAGATCTAAATGGGACTGAATGGGATTTTAGGGTGTAAGCTGGACTCATCAGAATACTTAAGCACAGTGTGGGACACATGGTTCATTTATGGATGATATTCAAATCTAGTTTTTGAGGTTTGAAAATATAGAAAATATAAATCATCCTTTTCCAATCACTATAATTGACAATACCCAAGGTGCAGCTTCAGTTAGTTTTTCTAGTCCAATTTTACCAAACAAAGCAAAGAGGTTGAATACTTAAGCGAACTTGATTTCTGTTATTTAAATTTTATACACTCACAGAAATATCTTCAGTTTTGTTTTCTCTTTGATAGAACAGAGTGCTTTGCAGAGAACCAACACTAACAATCCCGAAATAGCTTGAAGTAGCTTAATAGCACAACAAAATGTGCAAAAAGTCAAAGGGTCTGAATATTTTTGCAAGGCACTGTATATCATTAATTATAAATTGTTGTGTCAAGCGTCATTCAATTCCACTTCATCTCGCACTATTTTTTCTTCTTCATTTTTTCCCTTAGCATTTTCTCTGATTATGAGTGTATAACCATTTTGTCTGGATATTATTTTGAACTCCTGCCTTGTGTCATTTTGTATTCCGTTCCATTGTGCAAAGAAGCTCCCACACACTACTTGCAGTTACTTGCAATCAAATCATTTTAATGAGGAAAAAATATGAGTGTGCCGTACCTTGAAGTCCTGGTCAGAGAGGTAATCCTCCAGGCGCAGAGGGTCCACTCCCTCAGGCAGCGGCTTCCCGGTCAGCTCCTCGATGGAGTACTGCTGCTTACTGAGGTTAGACAGCGCCTCCTTCACTAAGGTCACCTTGTTCTTGGGGCCCTCCGCCTGCATACACACACAGACAGCGTAGGTCAACAAATGCTAAACTGGACACAAACCTGATTTGCATGAACATGATACATTATACAGTATGCGAGAACATGAATTTAAAAACAAAACAAAACACAGAAATGAGATGAAGTGCAGCTACCCGGCAAAAAACATAATTATGTAAACATATGTGGACACACATGCATGTTAATACTACTACTGATGTTGTCTGAAGTTAACTACTGTATTTCCTGTTCATCTTAAGCCATTTCAATATAATATGTAAATATGTGCAAATACATTAATGCCTAGTGTATATTAAAGTGTGTATGACTTTAGGGAGGCTGACTGGAGGCTGAAAGGTCACTGGTTCAATCCCTGAGAGTGACTGTGTCCCTCCTTGCTAAAGTACCCCCAAGCTAGGCATTTAACCTGAAGTGGTCATTAAAAACCCAGCTCCGTTGCATTGTGGTCTGTCTGTTTTGAGTATGAGAGGTCATAGAAACGACTCATTATTGTCTTCACTGCTCATAAAAATTGGACTCTGCTTGGCACTCAGCATCAGTGTGAGAGATTTGGGGAATGGCACTGTGACAAGCTAACAGCCTTTCCAGACCTATCCATCAGCCTGCATCATGCAACAGAGCCAGGAGATAGGCCCAGACCCTCTGAGCCACTATGAGTGTGTTTACACGCACATTCATATTCCGTTTATATTCTGGATATTCAAATATTCTGTTCATGAGTTATATGCTAGCTTGGGAGTCACAAGCATCAAAATAGCCACTAATGAAGACAGTGGGAAAACTATAGAACGTTAGACTATCTCCATGTACACAGGTAAGACTTAAGCCAGGATATGGCTCATATTTGGAATATTAA